>JAODAL010010691.1:12500-103760 GCA_025379985.1 Phyllomedusa bahiana | reverse complement strand
TGGGGTGTTGGATGAGCGGATCCACCATATCATTTTAAATAGGGCTCCTGTTGCGTCTTTCAGACCAAGAATTGGCATGTCAATTCTTGAACGGATCCGAATTACGCAATCAGACACGCATCAGTGATCACTCGTGTGAACGCCGATGCGTGTCTCATATTAAAAGCAAAGTAAAAACCCATTGCTATTTGTGAGCTGCATGTTTGGGTCCGTTTGGGGACCGCAGCTAAAAAGCGTATGTTACACGGATGAAAAGACGCTGTGTGAACATACCCTAACACATCAGCTTTTAATGTAGAAAATAATGCTACCATGAACACATTAGTGAATAGCTAGGCCAATTTGAATGAGATGTGCAATGGAAGCCATATTGATTGCCATCCATCTTTCCTAGGCACAGATAAGAGGTTTAAAAAATCTTTCATAATTGATTTTAGAAAGTAATGTATGTATTATGTATTTCAGTAGTGTAGCATTACAAGGGAATGAGTATTGTGGCTCCTACCAAAGAAGCGGAGATTCATTTGCAATTAATCAGAGAGCAAGAGAGATGAATGGCGCCTTCATTGTCCTCAGCCCTTTGTCATCCAACATGGCAGGTGGTGCATTTCTGCTGGACAACTTCCTCCCGATCATCTGTCTGTGTTATTACATCCTCTGTACAGGGGGTCCCTGTCTGTCTTTTGATGCTGTCTTGGAAAGCACATGTTGTGACCCCGCGCAACTGATTACGGCTGACATTTATTCTCTTTCCTCGATGAGGGACGTACGCCAAGAGTCTGTGGCTAAAAGAGCAACTAATATTTAGAGGCACGAAGAGCTGTCAGTCTGAAAATCAAATTACAAAACTCTGCAGTCATCTCAATATTGTCTCTTACAAGGTATGTGGACAGAACACAGTCTTGACCATAGATATAAAAATCCTCCTAGCACCCTAAAAGCCTTCTGATGCTTTCATTTTGACCCACAAGCCACATTCTTTGTAACAATTGGAATTTTTTTTTACATCCTTAGTAATATAATTCCAAAATATGACTATGTGTATAACTATCGACTACAAGCATGGGAGTCATAGGCTGTAGCAGCCAAGAGAGCTCGCTTTCATTTAGAGAAGCAATGTCAAACTCAGGCCCATGGGTCCAATCTGGCTCGCTGTATAATTATATTAGTCCCACAAGTTACAGCCAGGCAGTGTACAGAGGGGAAGAAGACAGGGGTTGTCATTACACTGCTCTCACTTAGCCCCTTCCCACCTGCATAGAGCAGAAAAGGGACCATATGGTAGGAGAAACAGCTCAGACAGAGGGACGACTGATAAGGCATAGCGGGACGACTGATAAGAGGAGCTCACAGGGAGAAACGAGGATCCAGAGCCTCAAAACCTAACCCTTTGAGCTCCCTCTCAGCCCCAGTAACTTTACAGGCAGCAGGGTACTCCAATTGTAGACGCCGCTTCATTCAGCAAAACAGAAGCACTGTAAAGACCACAGGACACAGTTAATAAACTGACTATGGTCAGTACAAATAAAATGGCTACCGAACTGTTTCTCTGGCCCTAAAATTGTAACAGGAAATAGGACAATGGGAGAGAAAATCCCTTTAGGGAAAGGACAGTGTTCTGTCATGCCGCAGCAACACAGAAGGGGATGAGCAGCAAAACATCTTTCGTTTCCCACATAAAGTATATACAGCTGCCCAGTGTCTATTAACTCTCATTCTGGCTTAGTGGCAGATACAGTCCTAAAGTCTATCTATTATTCAGTTGGGGATCAATTGTAGACATTTTTCCAATAAATATCTAGGTTGGCCGCGACTTTGACCAAGTTTTTAATTTTGGCCCACTGTAAATTTCAGTTTGACACCTCTGATGTAGAGGAAAGAATGGAGCGGCCCTCCTTTTGAATTTTGTAGTGCATACCTCCCAAATTTTTTAATAGTCGAAAAGGGACACTTATAGTTCATTGAATGAGACATGTAATTTTCCCTGTGTATATCTATACTAGTGTTGCACTTTGGATTCGAGTCAAAGTGAAATTTGACCTGAATCTGAGCGCTTGGATTTATTCAGCCCAAATCAATTTATAGCAAAAAAATAAAAATATGACCATAACACTAACCCTAAATTGGGGTCAGAATATTTTTGACTGTATTTGTATAGTTCAATTCACTTGTTTCCCAGCACTTCATGTCCTGTGGCGCTGCCACTCCAGAATCACTTCTATTCAACGTTATTTCCGGTCCAACTACACATTATAGTTACCTACGTGGCATCAGATGTAAATGTTGTTGAAGTGACAGTAGCAGAGAATGGATAAGTTAACCAATTCAAACCCAGTAAAACAATAAAAAAAATCAAAATTTAGGTTGAGGTTTAGGCTATGTCTACACTGCATCGGACAAAAAACAGCCTGAAAGCGGACATTTTTTTCTGATGCAGGACCGCGGCTTTTATCTCGCTTTGTGCAAAAACCACAGTCGCTTCTCATTTTCCTGATGTCGCCCATACAATAGTATTGTATGGGAAGACGGCAAGAAAACAAGAAGCGGCGGCGTATTATAACACATGTTGTATAATACGCCGCTGCCGAAAGACGGGCAGAGAAAAGACGAGCTGTGTAGACTGCAGCTTGTCTTTCCTATTGCCGTCTATGGGGCCGCAGGAACAATCATATCTTCGGCACTTTTAAAAAACGAAAAGCGCCGAGGATGCGATCTTTTTCCTGTGCAGTGTGGACATAGACTTAAGGTCAGATTGAACAAATTCGAGTTTGAGATATCCCAAGCCCGAATTTTTTTTCACAAGTTAATTTGTACCGATGTCAAACTGAACAAGGAAAGATTCAAGCAAATCTATATGCTTCTGTTGTTTTACATTTACAAATTATTACAAAATCATCTCAATATAGCCATTTTTAAGTTCCAAATTTAAGCAATATAATAAGGTTATTTATGCAATTTTTTTAATCAAAAAGAGGGACATTTAAAGTGGATGTATCGCTTCATCAGTTCGTGTGTTTCATTGTACTCTCAGCTTCTCAGCTCTCCAAATCCAGGGGCGTTTCTTCCCCTCCCATCTGGGTGTTTCTTAACTGAAGGGGAATGACATCATCCCCCCCTTCACTGTTCATGCTCTGAGTCAGTGTGCTCTTCCCCCCCTCTTTGTCTGAGTCCACATGTCATTGTGTCGTTCCTCTCCCTATGCAGTCTTATTTTGTAAAAGCTGTATGTTTACATACCGCAGGCCTGCATTCAGTCTAGACAGTGATCTCTTCTCCTCTCACAGCTGGAGATTTGTTACAGTTGAATCAAGTCTTCTATGAACTCATCCATAGCAGCACAGATTTGTCTCCTTTCTATGTTTACAGGCAGCAGCATTAGGCACCGAGCACAATTCTGCTGTTTTCTGATTGTAGAAGCAGCTGCAGTGTTACTGTGCAGCTGCTGGCTGTGCAGAGTGAAATGTTGCCGACCCCTTATTCTGAGTGAGAGAGGCAGGAATGCATGCTCCTGTGAATATGACCGGGGGCCAGACAGAATGTAAATTAGTAGAGCCGTCAGCCAATGAAATGAAAGGAGGTGGAATCCGACCGGCACTGAGGAACAGTGTTTACAGAAAACGAAGATAAGGCAGACTGTGAAAACAAGACAGCTTTGCAAACTACATCCAATTGCAAAGTTGCTTGTTTTCACTGTCCCCTTATTCTGAAGGCCATCTAATGTAATGATACAACCCCTTTAAGGAGTATGAAGAATGTGTCTTAAAAAGGGACTGTCCCTCCAAAAGAGGGATACCTAGGAGGTGTGGTTATGCTGTTCAATTTTCAGTGATGTAGCTGCAGCTTTTGCCACCTGGGGCGGTCCCTGAATTTTCTTCCCCCTTTTTTATTTTTACAAACCACCCGCAATTTTTACAGATCATGTACCTTTTTTTACATCAAAGTGTGCAAGGTGCTGGTCCCCACTTTGAGACCTACACAGTTCTTGGCAACGGGCTCCCGAAAGTCTCTGCTCAAAACATAAGAGTTACTCACGCTTGTGCACAACTCTCCATTCTGTTCAATAGCAGTCGCGAGTACAGTCAAGCACTCCGCTCCTTCCTGCCTACTTTACATGTACTCTATGGAACTGCATGCTTTTGATGTTGTCTATTAGTACCATCTGGGGTGGAAACAAACAGTTGAGGGCTCCCATGCAAAAACAACATATGGGTCCCTTGGTGTATAATGTCTCACCATAGATTATCCCCTTATGTCTCTCCAACAACCCACCAGTAATTGTCAGCTATAAAACCTTCTAGCTGCTTACAAGGTGTCAAGGACTCTATATCTACTGGGCTGCTATGCACAGGCTGCACCAATGGCTATGTCTGCCTCTTAGTACCATCACTCTGTAGATCCCTTGCTGTGATCATCAGGGGTGCCAATAGGGCAGTACGGGCAGTACTCCTGTCGGGGGCCCTAACCAAAAAGGGGCCCACTGATATGTTAAGAAATAGGAACTAGTAATGGGTGGGGGCCCTGTTTGATTTGGCTGTATGGGGCCCTGAAATGGTTTATAGATAACCATATATATAGATATAGAGTGCAGTCCTGGTGATCATATCTAATGTCTAACATTATACACATTATTATAACTGTTTAGGTCTAAAACTCACTTTTTTGCCCATAGGTTACTATGGACAAAAGAGTGAGTTTTAGACCTAAACAGTTTCATACATGTGGCCCTATGTTCGTGAGCTTTCACAATGAACACCTCAGTCACAAATATCTTTGAGATTCCATGACCAAATACAAAGCTTTTCTGTCTTAATTTCCTGTTAAAGCAAGTGCATTTCTAGAATAACTGGAACGTGCCATCACACCCGTGTGAGCTGCTGCCTAACAATTTCTGAATTCTTGAAAATCACCCAATTCCGAGCATTATTAACATAGTAGTAACACTGATTTACAACATTTAGGGGCGGTAAAACCAAAAAGGAAATGTTTTCCTGATGTTGAGGCCTCTTCTGCTGTCTTAACCCCTTAAAGGAGATGTATTGTTTTAGCATCCCTTGTCCATACGCCTTATAGGGTATATAGACATGATAGAAAGGCGACCCATGGCAAGGATCCTCTCTATGAGCAAAAGTTGTTGCAAAAAGGGCTTATGTTTGGCCAGACTGAGATTCTCCCAGGAATAACAGCTGATTATCGGGGATTACTTAAAACAGACATGCTGTGGTCTACAGACAATTGTGGTAACAAAGGGGGGATGCCATGATGAGACAGCCGCTTTATCTTTAATATCACATATTATGACCAGGACTGCCATCAGTCATCTATTAACCACTTCAGGGACCCATACAGCCAAATCAAATGGGGCCCCCACCAATTACTAGTTCATATTTTTTAACATACGGTATCAGTGGGCCCCTTTTTTGATTAGGGCCCCTGACAGGAGTATTGTCTGTGCTGCCCTATTAGCACCCTGATTAAGACGCTTAAAGGGGTTGTCTCACCATGCTGTTTTACAGAGCCACAGCCAACTTCATGCTCTCACTTTCTGGCAAGGAGGTAGGTGGCTATATAGCAGTAACCGCTATATCATCTCTGCTGTTCCTACCTGATCCAGTTAAGGACTGGATATTCGGGTTTTTGGGATTTGGTTTTCAGTAAGTTTTTTGTCCAATGTCTTGTAGACCTAGCCTTAGCTCTCACACACTAATGTTGTGGCACATGATTTTCAGCTTATGTTGCCTCTTAGGCCATGTTCACACGGCTTAAAATGGGCCGTATTTCGGTCCATAATTACGCGCCGAAGTGCGCCAATTACGGGCCGAAAACGGCCCATTCATTACGGTAATTCACAGTTCTCATAGAGAACTATGGATTACGTCTCCTCTCTCCGCCCGGCGAATCCGCCGGGCGGGGAGATAATTCACCTGTCACTTTCTAGCGGCGTATACGCGCCGCTAGCAGTGATAGTCAATGGACCGGCGAAGTGCCGGCCCCCTGCTTACTCCCCGCCCCCCCCCCCGCCCCCGTCCACACGGCGTAATTGCGGGGCGTAATTACGTCCCGCAATTAAGCCGTGTGAACATAGCCTTACAGTACATCTGAACATGTCATGCTTAGCTCCACACCTCTGTATGCAGCCGATATTATACAACACTTGGAGGTCGTTCAGAACCTTTTTTTTTTGGGACCTTAGCTTGGCTGCAGCATCACGAGCGCGCTGATCATGTTGTCGTCAGCGGGCACACTGGTAGCGGCACTCATACAAGTGGATTTAAAAGGTGAGTTTTGAAATCTGTGACTGTCCCACTACAGTAGATCTGTGCCAATTGAGAAAATTGACCACAGGTTCGGACTGACCCACTATTGTACCAGAACTCTGATAGTAAAAAACCAACATATTAGCCAGCTCACCACCCAATGTATATAGCGTCCGCACGTGTCCCGTCCAGAGCAAGACGTCCAACGGTCCAGTGAATGAAGATAGAGGACAGAGCGGTTCCAGAGAAATTCAATAAAAATTCAGACATTTATTTCCAAATGCATTTAAAAAGCAGGGAGAACCCTCCACGGCATAGCAAAAAACAACCCCAATCAACGCCGATGCGTTTCGGGTGGTAATCCACCCTTAATCATGGCATAAAATCAGAACAAAACAAGCGCCCATGAAAGCCACATCAATAAACTCACCTGTCTAAGTCTGCCTCCATCATTGCTTCGCGGCATACCGGACTTCCGGGACGCCAGAGACAGCGCGCATGCGTATGTCCGCCGGTGCCCCGGACTTCCGGAACGGCGCGAGTACCCACCACATCACAGCCCGAGCATGCGTGATGTAGCCTAGCAAGGCCAGGAACGCACATCCCGTGTCCCACATATCCGGAACGCCACAGGTAACCTAGTTACCATAGCGTGCCTTACCACACCACGCCGCGGATCACTAAATTGAAATAATCTTACATTATATATCAAGAGGCAATATCTGACAGAGGCAGGAGAGAAGTGGCATAAAAAGGGCACACACAAATACAACTTAGCACATCCACAATACATATAAGAACAATCCAATACAATTAGAAGAAAAAAAAAAAAGAAACAATATACTTTGTAGTTGAAAGTACATGTAAATAAACAATATATATGACACAAGAAAAATAAAAAAAGGAAGGAATATCCTACTGTGGCGTTCCGGATATGTGGGACGCGGGATGTGCGTTCCTGGCCTTGCTAGGCTACATCACGCATGCTTGGACTATGATGTCGTGGATACTAGCGCCGTTCCGGAAGTCCGGGGCACCGGCGGACATACGCATGCGCGCTGTCTCCGGCGTCCCGGAAGTCCAGTATGCCGCGAAGCAATGATGGAGGCAGACTTAGACAGGTGAGTTTATTGATGTGGCTTTCATCAATAGTATGTATGGGCGCTTGTTTTTTTCTGATTTTATGCCATGATTAAGGGTGGATTACCACCCGAAACGCATCGGCGTTGATTGGGGTTGTTTTTTGCTATGCCGTGGAGGGTTTTTCCTGCTTTTTAAATGCATTTGGAAATAAACGTCTGAAATTTTATTAAATTTCTCTGCAACCGCTCTGTCCTCTATCTTCATTCACTGGACCAGAACTCTGATACAATAACGTACACCTAAATTGGGAGATTAACTAGTCACCAGATATCCCAATAAACCCTGCACGCACATGTCCTTTATAAATGAAGGGTGAGTCCTCAAAACAATTTTCTCCAGCAGGCCCAAGAAACTCCAGACACAATCTGCCAAACATATTGACGTGCTTGATCCTTTTTTCTCGAGGCGATAAGCAGCTTTAGAATTGTCTGGTGGTCGTGTTTGTATCTACTTATACCCAATGGCTACAGAATCTATGTACGTTTATTAGGGAATCAGGGAAGATAGCTGTTGGCTGAAAAAAAGCAGGAACGGTAATGGTCACCTGTATCAATTACAATGAGGTTCCTAGTACTATAAAAATACATGAAAATCCGCAGTAAAATAAGCACCAGAAGACACATCAAATGAAGCATAAAAATGCATGAAAAACATGATTACAAACGTAATATTTTTCTGTAAAATAAGTATTTATTTCACTGCAAAAAATAAGTTGTATGAACGTAGCCTAAAGGGCATCCTGGCACTGCTTAATCACAGATAGTAAGGGTACGGTACATCCACGCTGCACATGTAAAATGCCGGTCAGATTTTGTTTAAGAATCTGGATGGTGTTTTATTGTTTTTTGCATGGTTTTGGAGGACGGTTCTGTTCGTGGTTTGTGGATTCCCCCATAAGCATTGAATTGTACACCTTCCACCTGAAAACTGGGCTGTAGATTGTGCATTGTCTAAGTTTTTCGGAACGTCGGTGGCTGAAAAGCCATCCAGCTGAAACTATGTTCAGTGTAGACTACTGAACAGATTTTCTATTAAAGTCTATGGAGATGGTTTCTTGTCAGTTTTCAGGCTGTTTCCAAATTTGCAAACCGTCTGAAAATCCAACCAAGAAACCATGCCGTGCGGACAGACCCTAAGGCCATGTTCACATGGCTTATTTTGGGACGTATCTCGCCCCGTATTTCGCGCGGTACTGCGTTACATACGGGGTGAGATACGTCCCAGTCATTACGGTAATCCACAGTTCTCATAGAGAACTATGGATTACGGATCCTCTCCCCGCTCGCACAATACGGTGAGCAGGGAGAGAAGTGACATGTCCCCCGCCCCGTACACACGGTGTAAATACGTGCCCGCAATTAAGCTGTGTGAACCCAGCCTAAGGGAAGGTTCACATGGCTGTTTTGGACTCCATTTCTGAAGTGGATTCAGCACTGAAAGGGCGCGTTCTCACGGCACAGGACAAATACCGGCATCCGTCCTATTGTGTGGCCGTCCCCACGGCCGCAGGGTGGGTGGGGGGTGCGGCTCTCCCCCCCCCCCTTCACATTGGCTTGCACAGATTCCGTCCGGAAACCGGACGGAAGATTGTGCAAGCACAATGTTTTACGGCCGGACCGCGGGCAGAAAACCGCCGGATAGAAAACCCGTGCAGTGGGGACTGCTGCACGGGTTTTCCATAGAGCACCATTGTGCTCATTTTCGGCCGGCTGTTCAGGCGGTCTGAAAAACCGCAAACCGGCTGAAAAACCCGCCGAAAACCCGTGCAGTGGGGACATGCCCAAACAGCATCAGCACAGCATCCAACGCAGACTGCAAATCCGCTTCTCATTCTTTTCAGTCGCAAACCAGTGTCCCAGTGCACACAACGCTTTTTTTCCGCAGATCTGTTTATTTTTCAGTGCTGAATCCTCATATTGTATACAGAGGGTGAAATCTGACTAAAAATTCAGCTTGAAAGCTACGTCTGAAATTGCAAATCCATCAAATGTCCAACAAAATGTGCCGAATCAACGCCATTTTAAGATGTGGATTCCATGCTGTTTCAGCGCTGAAGAAACCTATATGAACCTAACCTTATAGGCTATGTTCACGTGACTTTTTTGCAGTGAAATAAGTGCTTATTTCACAGAAGAAATGCACATTTGTAAGCATGTTTTATGTGTTTTTACACGCGCCTTTTTCATTTGTCTTTTGGTCCATTTTTGCTGTTTATTTTAATGCTTTTTTTTCAGTGCAGGGAACTTCTTTGTACTTTATCTGTCTTTTGGCATGTTTAAGTGCCGATAATGGTCCTGCACTTCCATCTTTTTGTGCAGTATATAGCGTGGCAAATGGTGCGCATAAATGCACAGCTGTGTGCCTGGTGTGCTCCTATTCCTATTTAAAGGGCTGAATTGGATATGCCAACAAAGTCTGGTAGGTGCAGGTCCCACCTCTTGGATCCCCACCTATTTCAGGAAAGACCCTCTAAAGTGTTGGCTCAGAATAAAGAGCTGGTCACAACTGTCCCATTCTGTTCTATGGGAGTTCTGAGTACAGGGGGAGCAGTATGTTCCGTTCTCATAGAACAGAATGGAAAGTCGTGTACAAGCGCAACCAGCTCTCCACTGTAACTTTTGGGGGGCCTGGGACCCGCACCTATCAAACTTTAAAGAGGTTATCTCACCACAAAGATTAGCTTTCAACATGCTTTGTTTATTTTTCTTGGTTGAGGAGATAAAAGTGACAATCAGCTCTGAGTGCACTCAGGTTTCTCTAGGTTACCAATCTGCTCTGCCCTGCTGCTTGTTTTATCTGATAGCAGGGATGACATCATCACACAGGTCGCAGCACAGAACTGCCGACAGGCAGTAGGGAACCGTAAATGAAGACATTTTCCAAATAGATTGCTTTATTTCTCTTTGTTGAGGAGAGAAAAGTGACTTTATCAGCTCTGAGTGCTCTCAGGTCTCTCTAGGTTACCAAACTGCTCTCCCCTGCTGCTTGTCTTATCTGATAGCTGGTCTGTAGCTATAGCGACCAGTGCTCGCAGCCTATCAGGAGAGACTGAACAGGTCTGTAGCTATAGCAAACAGGACTGGCAGCCTATCAGGAGAGAATGAACAGGTCTGTAGCTATAGCAACCAGCACTGGCAGCCTAGCAGGAGAGAATGAACAGGTCTGTAGCAATAGCAACCAGCACTGGCAGCCTATCAGGAGAGACTGAACAGGTCTGTAGCTATAGCAACCAGCACTGGCAGCCTATCAGGATAGATCAAACAGATCTGTAGTTATAGTGACCTGAGGAGCTGATGCAGCCCATATAAGAGGGGATATCCAGGAATAGGTAGGACACTGTTAATGGACACATATTGCAAAGTGACTTGTTTTTGCAAGATCTTTAACATAAAAAGCAATCCTTGTAGTGAGACAACCCCTTTAATGGCATATCCTAACAATATGCCATTAACGTTTATGGTGGGAACGCCCCTTTAAGTCAGTGGGACCCTAATGTCACTTTTTAACCTATTTTGACATGTAGTCGGCAAAAGTCATGAATTTTGTATGTCAAAAAGTGCGAAAAAAGACGGCGTGTGAGCCGGGCCTTTTTTTTTTTTTAATACATATTTTCCAGCAAGCCAAAACTAGGAATGGATCCGAAACACAGAAGAGGTTTGGGCCTTTCCATTCCCCTTTTTCTGCCTGCAGGTTTCCTTCCTTGCTTTGGCTTACAATACGCATCAGAACACAGTCTGAACACGGCTTTGGGGTATGTTCATTTGGTACGATTTTATGATACAATAGGCAAATATGCTAAAGATCCTCCATAACTGAAATTGTGAGTGGAGACTTGGGGTTCGCTTGCGGATTTGTCCCATTCACATCACATTTCGGGACCACATTGACGGCTCTCATATCATGCCATATACCGCGCCAGAGCTGTCTTAAAAACATTATGGCCACCTGGGCATAACATTGCACTGGACGCTGTCCAAATACCTGACATCACACATACATGCCAACTCTTCCGTTTTTGGCGGGGGGGGGTCCCGCTATTTGGGGTCCCCCCCCGCCCTCCCGGGGGAGTTGGCATTCCTCCCGCCGCCAGCAGGCGGCGGGGGTCCTTTAAATGCCGCGGGGCCGGAGTAGCGCTGGTGCGCTACTCTGGCGCCGCCGGTTCGTTCCCACAGGCGGGTGAAGCGGGCGCTGCGCCCGCTTCACCCGCCCGGAACCTCGCTAAGCAGGGAGGAGGCAGGAGGGATCGCTCCCACCTGCCTCCTCTCCCTGTATGTCCGGCGCCTGTGCGCCGTACACACATGTCAGCGTTACAGAGGAAGTGACGCGCGGCTGCACTCACTTCCCACGTGACACTGCTGAGGAGATGTACAGGAGCGGGCCGCTCTGCAGGAGCCTGGTCAGGTAAGTGGATTTTATTATTTTATTTTTATTAGTTTTAGGGGGGCACTGTCTGGCTACAATGGGGGGTCTACCTGGCTACAATGGGGGGTCTACCTGGCTACAATGGGGGCACTACCTGGCTACAATGGGGGGTCTACCTGGCTACAATGGGGGCAATACCTGGCAACAGAGGGGGCACTACCTGGCTAACAATGGGGGGCACTGCCTGGCAACAGAGAGGGCACTACCTGGCTAACAATGGGGGCACTACCTGGCTACAATGGGGGGCACTACCTGGCTACAATGGCGGGCACTACCTGGCTACAATGGGGGCACTACCTGGCAACAATGGAGGCACTACCTGGCTACTAAAGGGGGTACTACCTGGCTACTAAAGGGGGTACTACCTGGCTACAATGGGGGGTCTACCTGGCAACAATGGAGGCACTACTTGGCTAACAATGGGGGAATGGGGGCACAACCTGGCTAACGATGGGGGCACTACCTGGCTAACAATGGGGGCACTACTGGCTAACAATGGGGGCACACCTACCTGGCTAACGATGGGGGCACTACCTGGCTACAGAGGGGGCACTACCTGGCAAACAATGGGGGCATCTACCTGGCAACAGAGGGGGCACTCCTGGAAACAATGGGGCTACTACCTGGCAACAGGCAATGGGGGCATACCTGGCACAGAGGGGGCACTACCTGGCCAAACAATGGGGGCACTACCTGGCGAACAGATGGGGGCATTACCTGGCTAAAAGGGGGCATCTACCTGGCAAACAATGGGGGCACTACCTGGCTAACGATGGGGGCACTACCTGGCTACAGAGGGGGCACTACCTGGCAAACAATGGGGGCATTTTACTGGCAAGGGGGCACTACTGAAAGCAATGGGGGCACTACCTGGCCAACAGAGGGGGCACTACCTGGCCAAAGAGGGGCACTACCTGGCAAGGGGATGGGCATCTACCTGGCAAACAATTGGGGCATCTACCTGGCAAACAATGGGGGCATCTACCTGGCTAACAAAGGGGGGCATCTACCTGGCTACAAATTTGGCTCTAACTGGCTACAGAGAGGGCCTCGATTTGGCTACAAGGGGGCATCTACCTGCCTGTAAGGGGCACTACCTGGTTATGGGGGGCTACTACATGGCTATAAGGGCATCCTACCTGGCTTTCTTCCAAAGCCGTTATGCAGTTAGGTGGAGTAGGTGTGGCTTTTTGAAGGGGCGTGGCATACTGTCAAGATGGGCGTGGCCATTCAAATTTAGCCCTCTAGTATCTCCTGCTTTTTTCATTTTCAAAAGTTGGCAACTATGCACTAGGTCATGCCTCTAGCCACCCCCAAACACACTCATTATCACGCCACTTATGTCTGAACACCGACAGCCTACAAGACTGGTTGGTAGGGCAGGGAGCCTTTGGCTCCCTTCTCCACCATGGTTTTTATTTGTTTGCACATTTTAAAAACACACAACCAGTAAAATAAGCAAAGCCAACCATGGGATCCTGGGTATGTTTCTTGTATTCCTGGGACCAGCATACCCAACCTGGGGCCCCTATACTCGTGGGACCCCCGGGCAACTGCCTAGTGTACCCAATGGAAAAGATGGCCTTGGCCAGGGCCACAGGGCACCAGAGGGTCCCCCTGGCCTCCTGTGGATTACATTCACTGTCTTCATCAGGCTTCCTCAAACTGCGGCCCTCCAGCTGTTGGGGAACTACAACTCCCATCATTCCCACTGTTATAGATTATATAAATGCATGATGGGAGTTGTAGTTTCCCAACAGCTGGAGAGCCCATGTTTGAGGATGCCTGGTCTTCATGTTCATTCACGCTCATGTCCAATGAACCGTGATATGAATGGGGCATAGTGTGGTTTTATCTGCAGTGATATCGATATGCTGTGGACTTTCGTGTTCAGTTTATGGAATATATTTTATTCCAGACTATATGACTGGGGAAATAAATACCCCATTCACATCCATTGCCAGTAAATGAGTACAGCAATAATGTCAGACAGAAGTTTTAAGGTGTAAACATGGCCTTCCTGCTCCACTCACAGCTGCTTCCAGAAATACACATTAATGGGAGGTTTTCACTAAAAGCTACATTATAAGGGGACCAGCAGTTTCAGCTGGTGCGCCATTCACTGTAATGTGTGCACTAGTAATAAAGTTGCTTCAAGAAAAAAAAAAGACGTGGTTGGCGTTACGCGTATTGGCTGGCGGGAGAGCGGCGGCCATGCTGGCTGGGGGCGGGGCTAGCGAGAGTAGTGCAGGAGGGGCGTGGCGCTGAAGAGGCGAGGGCGTGGCGCTGAGGAGACGGGGGCGTGGCGCTGTGGAGCCGGAGGCGTGGCGCTGAGGGGGGCGGGCTCTGTAGTGTCGCTGTGGGAAGCCGTGGGAGCTGGAGCGGAGACAGCCTGAGAGTCGGGTTTCGGGGAGGTCGCTGCCGCCGCCGGTAAGTGCTGGAAACACGGGAAAGTCGGGGGAAGTGGCGCGGGGTGCGGGCTCCGGGAGCAGGGGAGTGACGGAAGGGTCGTGGGGAGAATGTGTCCAGGCTGCCGGAGAGGGGGGCAGGGAGCATGGAGGCAAAGTGTAAGGGAGATGTGTGTGATGAGGCTGAGGGGCAGCAGCGCGTGCGAGCGGGGACCTGGGGGGCAGGTGCTGGGGATTGGGGCGGAGTCAGGTACCGGGGGTGCTGGGTTTTGGGGAGGGGGGCAGGTACCGGGGGTGCTGGGTATTGGGGAGGAGGGCAGGTACCGGGGGTGCGGGGTATTGGGGAGGGGGGCAGGTACCGGGGGTGCTGGGTATTGGGGAGGAGGGCAGGTACCGGGGGTGCTGGGTATTGGGGAGGAGGGCAGGTACCGGGGGTGCTGGGTATTGGGGGGTAGGTACTGGATTTTGGGGAGGGGGGCAGGTACCGGGGGTGCTGGGTATTGGGGGGCAGGTATCGGGGGTGCTGGGTTTTGGGGAGGGGGGCCGGTGCCGGGGGTGCCGGGTATTTGGGGCAGGTGCTGGGTATCTGGGAGAGACGGGGGCCAGGTGCTTGGTATTAGGGAAGGCGACAGGTATTGGAATTGCTGGGTATTGGAGGGAAGGTACCAGGGGTGCTGAGCAGTGGGGAGGGCACCAGGTACCGTGGGTGCATGTTATAGGAGAGAGAAGGGTATAGATTTAAGTTGGCAGGGGGTGGATTTGGGGGATTGCAGGGGCAGGTTTGGCGGGTTGCAAATGGTGAGTTGCAGTTGGGGTGTGGTGTGCAGGTTTGTCGGGGGTGCAGTTGGCAATGTGGCGCGGGGTTGCAGTTGGCAATGTGGCGCGGGTTTGGCGGGGGTGCAGTTGGCAATGTGGCGCGGGTTTGGCGGGGGTGCAGTTGGCAATGTGGCGCGGGTTTGGCGGGGGTGCAGTTGGCAATGTGGCGCGGGGTTGCAGTTGGCAATGTGGCGCGGGGTTGCAGTTGGCAATGTGGCGCGGGGTTGCAGTTGGCAGTGTGGCGCGGGGTTGCAGTTGGCAGTGTGGCGCGGGGTTGCAGTTGGCAATGTGGCGCGGGGTTGCAGTTGGGGGTGTGGCGCGGGGTTGCTGTTGGCACTGTGGCGCGGGGTTGCAGTTGGCAATGTGGCGCGGGGTGTGCGGGTTTGGCGGGGGTGCAGTTGCATGTTTCCAGGGGATGCTAGTTGCAGCAGGTGGTGGTGCAAGTCTTGGTGACCATGAATTTGGCATTTGTATGGCTGCAGTGTTGGCTGCCGTGGTTGCGCCCTTTTGACGTCTATTCTATCCTTCATTTGGTGCTCCCCATATCATTTTGCAGTGAGGGCTGGGATTCCACACTGCTCTGGCATATTGTGTGACATTAGCAGTTGTGGTGTTGCCATTCCTACCCTTCCCTGTTGGTGGTCCGGTCTCCTGGTTCCCTGTTGGCAAACTGTCATCGCACGGCCGCCCTAGTCTCAGATTGAGACTTTTAATGTTGGATACAAATGTATTTTGGCGGTGTATCTGGTAGCAGTGCAGGGATTATGGCTGCTCTGTATGTGGCCGTGCTGTATATGTGTGCAGTGCAGGGTTTTGGTGCTTGGTATGTGCCCAGTGTGTTATGTTGGGTTTGCGGGGGATTATGGCTCTCTTTAGGGGGCCAGTTTTTTTAAAATGGTTAGCAGTGCAGGGATTTTGGTCTTTTATGGGGCCGTGTGTATACTGTTTTTAGAGGAGGGATTATGGCTGCTTGTATGGGGCAGTGTGTATACGTGTAGCAGTGCGGGGGTTTGGCTGCTCTTAGGGGGCCAGTTGTTTTACTTTTGAGCAGTGCGGGATTATGGTCTCTGTTGTGCCCAGTGCTGTTTAATTTTCGTGCGGGTTTGGCTGTTGTTGTGCAGTGCTGTTTTACTGTTGCGTGCGGGTTTATGGGTCTCTGTAGGAGGCCAGTGCTGTATACTGTGTAGCAGTGCAGGGATTATGGCTGCTCTGTATGTGGCCAGTGCTGTATACTGTGTAGCAGTGCAGGGATTATGGCTGCTCTGTAGGTGGCCAGTGCTGTATACTGTGTAGCAGTGCAGGGATTATGGGGGTTGTATGTGGCAGGTGTTATGTGTAGATTGGGGTTATGGCTGCTCTTTTAGGGCAATGTTAACGTGAGCGTGCAGGGATTGGGGCTGCTCTTATGTGGCCATGCTGTATATGTGTGCATTGCGGGGGATTTGGCTGCTCGGATGTGGTCAGTGCTGTATATTGTAGGTGCAGGGATTTTTGGCTGCTTTATGTGGCAGTGTGTTATACTGGTTTTGCATGCAGGGTTTATGGGGGGCTTTAGTGGCCCCGTGTGTATACATTGAGTGCAGGGATTATCTCCCCTTGGGGGGCAAAGGTGCTTTTTATTACAGTGTAGCAGGCGGGATTATGGTGCTTGTAGGGTGGCCGTTGCTGTTCTGTGTAGCAGTGCAGGGATTATGGCTGCTCTGTAGGTGGCCAGTGCTGTATACTGTGTAGCTTTGCAGGGATTATCACAGCTAGGAAAGTACTTGGGAATGCGTTTTGCTCAGTGGGTTTATTGGGTGTGGTTTTACAGGGGGGGGCATGTACATGGTGAGCACCTCTGTGGTATTGTGCCCATCCCGGGCACAGTCCTCTTATTGCCATCTTCTGTTTAGTCACTGTTACGTGCGACTTCTTCACTTCAGCGCAGAACACTCGGGTCTCTCTTATTTTTCTTGTCAGAGGAAACCTTTTTCCAATATTCGGCGCTGCCTCGTGAAATCAAGTGAATGTGTGGAAAATTGGGAAGTGCCATTCCGAGGACCGAGCAGCTGCTGAGCCGGATGCTTCTCACCCTGCGCTTATTTCCTGCTACTATATAAGCCATTCCTAAATGGCAATGGTCTCTACGACAGCACCCCCGCAGTGCAGGGGCCTCACACCTCATCTGCTGTCAACGTGTGGCTGCAGGTTGTCAGAACTTTTTGCACCAAGAGCCTGGGCTGAAATGCTGCAAAATATGGGCCACTTCATTTTTGGCACGTCTATTATTTTAGGCACTTTTGGCCTCATATGGCAAGGGGCGCCATGTATAGAGAAAGGGGTGTGGCTTCACGGAGAGGGACGGGGCTTAATTTGTGTTAAACTGCACCAGAATGTCAAACCCTTGCTTAGAAGTGGGACAAATCGATCACCGTGGTTCATGCTGGATGATAAATTCTTAACACTTGTCCAACTTTTTATACTCCTTTCCTACGCAAGCAAGTTTTAGATGAGTCATTGATAGATTTGGTGCATCCTTAGATCCTTTAGGTCAGGGGTGTCAAACTGCGGCCCTCCAGCTGTTGGGGAACTACATTTCCCATCATGCCCACTGTTATAGTTATAAATGCCTTTGGGGTTGTGTTTCCCACGCGGAGGGCCGCAGTTTGACAGTGTGCTTTTGGTGATGATACGTCCCGTTTGGGACTATAGTCTGTATGCCTCCCTTATTACTCCCTTTTTGGGGGCGGACCAATAAAATTTGGGCGGTGTGAGATTTATTCGCCTTTAGACCCACTGATGTTTTGCTAAAGCAAAGGTTGGCTGGTTCAACGTTTTAATTTCGGATAATTTTCCTTGTATTTGCGCTTAATTGCGCGCAAATAGGTAATCCCCAGCTCTTTAGAGGGAACTATGGTTAGCCTCCTCTCCCGGCGTCAGTCGATGTTTGTACGCGCGGAGAGATAAGTGACATGTCAATTACTTGCGGCGATTATGCACCACGAGTAATGATAGTCTATGGGGCCGACGGACTCCGCCCCCCTCCCTGCGCCGCGGGAGTACACGCTTATCAGGCGCTCCCGAACATGGCATTATAATGTCGCCCCCCAATTACGCCTGTGAATTGCCTTTTGAGAAAAAAGGGTGGAAAATCCCCGGCCTCTATTGGATGTAGTTATTCTCAAGTTACATGTTGCTCGCAGGAGCCTAAAGGACTGTTAACACGGCACAGGACAAATACACAGGACAAATCGGGGTATTTGCCCCTCGTCAGTGCAGCACTATATTACTGATCAGCCATAACAATAAATAGGTGTTCCTAAAATGAGCGAAAAGAAAACGTAACCTTGTAAAACCGCTGCTTCCAGAGCTGCAGTCCGTTCTTTGCCCATCCAAATTCAGTTTCGAGACCCCGCGTACTGCAGTCTGTGGGTTATCCAAAAAGAGAGCACTGCGCCTGTAAATGACTGCAGGGTCACCTGAAAACCGAATAGTGGCGTCATCGGCCAAGGTCACAGGGACCAGCCGTGGCACTGGAAGGAGCAGGTTTACATGTTAAGCGATATTTCTTCTATTTTTTTTTATCATCCCTGTATCAGTGAAATGTTAGTAGTTTTGGAACACCCCTTTAAGGCTTGTTACATGTCACTTTTATGGCCTCCATTTTATGTAAAAGTGCTTCCACCATAGAGTTTGATAGCGGATTGCTAGGGATATCAAGTTGCACAGAGCCAGTTCGGGATTCAGAGATTGGAAAACCCACAATAGTACACAAAAAAAGGGGATTTAAATCGAGAAAAAAAAGTACAAAAAGGTGCGGGTGGCATATCCTAGCAAATATAAAAAAGTACAAAAAGGGGCGGGTCCCGGACTTTGGTGGCTTATCCTAGCAAATATAAAAAAGTACAAAAAGGGGCGGGTCCCGGACTTTGGTGGCTTATCCTAGCAAATATAAAAAAGTACAAAAAGGATAAGTGTATCCCACTAGAACAATATAAAACTTACATTTGATTAGAGAACTACGAAAAATTAACACCCTATCATTACCCTAACTAAAGACAAATAAAGAAATCAAAACTATACCCTAACTATACAGGAGTCCCGCCCCGAGAAGGGCGGCCCTGCTCAGGAACCTTTCCCTACATGTTATACCCTACAGTGCCCTACCATAGAGCCAAAGAAGGGGTTGTATTGTAGAAGGTTGATAGTTGACCGCCCAAGAATAAAGGCCCTTTCTCGGAGCGGGAGCGTGTAGTTTTGATTTTTTTTGTTTGTCTTTGGTTAGGGTGATAATAGGGTGATTGTTGGTTTTTCTCTAATAAAATTAAGGTATTATATTATTCTAGTGGGATACAATTTTGTACTTTTTTATATTTGCTAGGATCTACCACCCAAGTCTGGGACCCGCACCTTTATCAGGAACAGACCCCAAAATTTACGAAGCAGAGTGGAGAACTGGTCACACTTGTGCTCAACTCTCCATTCAGTCCTATGGGAGTTCTGAGTACGGCTGAACACAGTGTTCACCTGTACTGGAAACTCCCATAGAACAGAATAGAGTCGTGCGCAAAGGTGACCTGTTCTCCATTCTGAGCCAACGCTTTCGGGGGCCCCTTCCTGAAATAAGACCCGCACCTATAAGGCTTTTATGGCAAATCCTAGAGATATGCCATCGAACTCTATGGTTCGAACCAGGGCTGTGGAGTCAGCAAGCCAAAGCCCCGACTCCGACTCCTCAATTTCCCAAACCTCCAACTCCCTCATACACGGCGCATGTTTAAGTGATAACTTTACCGTAGTAAAATGGTCCATCAGGCTTTTTATCACTTTATGATACAATAATCAAGCTATTTAGGTAGAACATACACTGACAAGCAAAAGGGTAACAATGTTTTGATCTTTTGAACACTTATGGGTAGAGTTGAAGAAAAAGTTGTATTTGTATCCAAGTCCAGTCTGCACCAACATTGGGAATGTGTAGAAGAGACCTGGGATCAGATTTTGGTCAAGACATGCTTGAATCTGATTCAGAGCCCAGAAGGATTCAGGCAGAATTGAAAACCAAAGGTGGATTTACCAAATGCTAACAAAATAATAAAAATTAACCTTTTGATTTTTAGGGGCAAAACAGTAATAATGCAGTCACAGGAAAGAAGCTGCAGATCTAAGCAGATGCTAAATACTTGCAAGTCAAATTTATGTATAAGATGTAAGATGACTGTATATAAAATTACAGTAGCCTCATGTACAAAGCTGTAGTGGATGGTGAGATATGGAGCATGAAAGTCACAAGTTCAAAACATTGTTACCATTTTGCTGTGTCAGTGTAAAAATATATTTATTGGATATGACTTTAGAACACAAAAAAATTGTAAATATGCAAAACACTGCAGAACATTTGTGGAGTCTCTGAATTTGTTCTGAGAAATAGTATCGCCTCCATCAGATCCTGCATACATGACCTCACATCTGATCTCATTATTTCCAGGCTAGAGAACGGCCTCTCTACACTAACTTGGGTTGGGGGAAAGCGGTGACCACAGGGGCAGCATCTCTAACAATGTCAGGGTATGAAGGAATTGCCTCAGCCACAGTCAGCTTTAAATGAATGGTTGATCTTCTACTTCTTTGAAAGCAGGTGAAAAATTTTGCTGAAATCTGTTTTGCCCTGGGGGGCGGGATCTTCTCCCTGGGGCAGCGCTTTGCCTGCTCCATGTCATAAATTTTACACTCCTCATGTGATGAGGCTGAAGTTTATGGGAGCAGTAGCACTGGCCAGACCCAATTCCTCTTGCTCTTTGCATCGAACTAACTTGACCAACTTATTATATATTTTGGGAGTCGGAGTCGGCCCCTTTTATGACGACTCCGACTCCACAGCCCTGGTGGGAACACCCCTTCAACGTATCCTTTTTTTTTTTTTTTTTTTTTTTTTTTATAAAAGTGTATTCTTATGCACTATTCCAAATTTGTTAACATCTTTTTGCAGTATACATATATGTACTGGCCAAAAAGTCAAGCTGTTGGCCCCGTCAGGCCTTGTAATCTTATGGATATGTTTAAGGCCGTGTTCACACGGCTTATTCCCGACGGATTTGTGAGCCGTTGTATTGAGGGCATCGGGGCCGCGTAAAATTTTTATGGTGCAAATTTTCACATTTTCCCCCCGCGGCGGATTCGCCGAGCGGGGAGGAGCGACGGAATCCACTGTTCTCTATGAGAACGGTGGATTACCGTAATTACTCCGATGGATTGGCGCCGTACTGCAGCACAAATCCGGCGCGGAATACGGCGCCAATCCGTCGGCAAATAAGCCGTGTGAACGAGGCCTTACACCTGGAGCTTTCCTAAACGGACATGCGTAGCCTGCCTGACAGGTGGGGGACATTGATGATCTGGCTCCAATTGCTCCTGTATTGAGGTGGAATATGAAAGGCAGCAAGTGAACAGTCAGTTCTTAAAGGTGACTTGTTGGAGGCAGGAGAAATGGG
Source organism: Phyllomedusa bahiana (assembly GCA_025379985.1). Classification (NCBI taxonomy): domain Eukaryota; kingdom Metazoa; phylum Chordata; class Amphibia; order Anura; family Hylidae; genus Phyllomedusa; species Phyllomedusa bahiana. The sequence goes on along the minus strand of JAODAL010010691.1, from coordinate 82,248 downwards.
TCAGTGTAAGGTGGAGTCACACGGTGTGGTTCTACTGAGGTTGGAAACGTGGAAGAAACTGCCTGTGTTTTTACAGCGGTTTTGTGACGTAGTAATTGTCTATGTGGTTCTTACCCATTTAGTTTATATGTTTCACCTGCTAAAACCACATAGCTAATTACCTGATTGCAAAACCGCTGCAAATTGTGGCAAAGATGCACATGGTTTTTCCAGGTGCAGCTTTTACTGCATCACAACTGCACTGTGTGAACACACCCTTAGAATTTCAGTAGTTTTGACAAGAGGCAAATTGTGATGTCTTAATGGTCGGGTGTTCATAGTATGCCGGGATCACTGTCTACCTATAGTGGACAATGGGTGAAGGGCACCAACATATATCTCAGGAATGGGCCCTTGAAAGTCTCTGCTCTGAATGAAGAGCCGGTCACACTTCCGCACTAATCTCCATTCTGTATTATGGGAGTTGTAAGTACAGTTGAACACACTGCTCACCTGTACTGGGAACACCTATAGAACAGAAAAAGGAAAAAAACAGTGCTCCCCTGTGTTTTGGGAACACCATAGAACAGAATGGAAAGAACACAGTGTCCCCTGTGGGAACACCCATAGAAAGATGGAAAGAACACGTGTCCCCCGTATGGGAACACCCTAGAAAGAATGAAAAAACACGTGTCCCCTGTCTGGGAATCCATAGAAAGAATGGGAAAAAAAAAGCGCTCCCCTTGGGAACTCCTAGAACGAATGGAAAAAAACAGTGCTTCCCGTTGGAACACCATGAAAAAGAATGGAAAAGAACACAGCGCTCCCCTGTACTGGGAACTCCCATGAACAGAATGGAAAGAAAACAGGCTCCCTGTGCTGGGAAACCCCCTAGAACAGAAGGAAAGAACACAGCCTCCCCTGTGTGGGGAAAACCCCCTGAAAGAATGGAAAGAACACAGTGCTCCCCGTAAAGGGAAATCCCCTAGAACAGAATGGAAAGAACACATGCTCCCCCTTTCTGGGAAAATCCCCTAGAACAGAATGGAAAAAACACAGTGCTCTCTGTACTGGGAACTCCCAAAAAAGAAAAGGAAAAAAACAGGGTCTCCCGTACTGGGGAACACCCTAGAAAGATGGGGAAAAAACACAGCGCCCCCTTTTGGGGAAATCCCTAGAAAAAGAATGGGAAAAAACACAGTGCTCCCTGTCTGGGAATCCCTAGAACAGAATGGAAAGAACCAGTGCCCCCGTACTGGGAACTCCCCTAGAACAGAATGGAAAGAAACAGGCCTCCTGTACTGGGAAAAAACCCCTAGAACAGAATGGAAAGAACACACGCTCCCTGTCTGGGAACTCCCATAGAAAAGAATGGAAAGGAAAACAGCGTCCCTTACTGGGAACTCCATAGAAAAAGAATGGAAAAAAACACAGCGTCACCTTACTGGAACTCCACCATTTTGGGGGGAAAAGAATGGAAACACTAGCGTCACCTGTACTGGGAACACCTATAGAACAGAATGGAAAGAACACAGTGCTCCCCTGTACTGGGAACTCTCATAGAACAGAATGGAGAGCACATAGTGCTCCCCTGTACTGGGAACACCCATAGAACAGAATGGAAAGAACACAGCGCTCCCTGTACTGGGAACTCCCATAGAACAGAATGGAAAGAAACACAGTGCTCCCTGTACTGGGAACACCCATAGAACAGAATGGAAAGAACACAGCGCTCCCCTGTGCTGGGAACTCCCATAGAACAGAATGGGAAAGAACACAGTGCTCCCTGTACTGGGAACTCCCATAGAACAGAATGGAAAGAACACAGTGCTCCCCTGTACTGGGAACTCCCATAGAACAGAACGGAGAGAACACACCAGTCACGTGTACTGGGAACTCCCATAGAACAGAATGGAGAGTTGGGCATAAGCGTGACTTGCTCGCTGTTCTGAGCGAAGTCTCTCGGGGCCTTGTTCCTGGGATAGGTTCGGGTCTCAGAGGCGAGACCCTCACTTATCACACTGTGATGGGTTATCCGATCAATATGCCATCGAAGTGCTAGATGGGAAATACTACTTTTAAAAGGGATTTTCTCACTATGCAGTTTTACAGTCGCAGCCAGCTTTTCTTTCACTCCGCTCTCCCCAGGATTTGGGTGGTTCTCTAGCAGGAGATTAGCATACTTGGCCTCTCTCACTGAGACATTACAAAGAGGAGATCTAATCTGTAAGTAGACAAAGCTGCAAAGGCTGTGAGGAGCGAAAGCAAAAGTTTATCGGTAAAACTGCAGCTAATCTTATTAGCGATAATTTGTTTTTCTCCGGAGTTCAGTCGTCCAGACTTTTTCTAAATATATTGGTCAATAGATTTTGCTTTAGTCATGAGATAAGAGACATTTTAGATTCTCTGAGTGCACACAGGTTTTTATGGTTACCTGGTATATGGTATAACCCAGGCATCCTCAAACTGCGGCCCTCCAGCTGTTGGGAAACTAAAACTCCCATCATTTCCACTGTTCTAGATTATATAAATGCACGATGGGAATGCCGCAGTTTGAGGATGCCTGGGTTATACCATATACCAGGTAACCATAAAAACCAGGGCTGTGGAGTCGGCAAGCCGAAGCCCCGACTCCTCAATTTCCCAAACCTCTGACTCCGACTCCCGACTCCCTCATACACGGCGCATGTTTAAGTGATAACTTTACTGTAGTAAAATGGTAACATCAGGCTTTTTATCACCTTATGATACAATAATCAAGCTATTTAGGTAGAACAGACACTGACAAGCAAAAGGGTAACAATGTTTTGATCTTTTGAACATTGTGGGTAGAGTTGAAGAAAAAGCTGTATTTGTTTCCAAGTCCAGTCTGCACCAACATTGGGGATGTGTAGAAGAGACCTGAGATCAGATTTTGGTCAAGATATGCTTGAATCCGATTCAGAGCCCAGAAGGATTCAGGCAGTATTGAAAACCAAAGGTGGATTTACCAAATACTAACAAAATAATACAAATTAACACTTTGATTTTTAGGAGCAAAACTGTAACTAAGCAGATGCTAAATACTTGCAAGTCAAATTTATGTATGAAATGGGTCAGATGACTGTATATACAATTACAGTAGCCTTATGTACAAAGCTGTAGTGGATGGTGAGATATGGAGCAAGAAAGTCAAGTTCAAAACTTTGTTACCCTTTTGCTTGTCAGTGTAAAATATATTTATTGGATATGACTTTAGGACACAAAAAAATTGTAAATATGCAAAACACTGCAGGAACATTTGTGGAGTCTCTGAATTTGTTCTGATTAATAGTTTTGCCTCCATCAGATCTGCATACATGACCTTACATCTGATCTATTATTTCCAGGCTAGAGAACGGCCTCTCTACACTAACTTGGGTGGGCAAAGGGTGACCACAGGGGCAACATCTCTAACAATGTCAGGGTATAAAGGAATTGCCTCAGCCACAGTCAGTTTTGATGAATGGTTGATCTTCTACTTCTTTGAAAGCAGGTGAAGAATGATACTGAAATCTGTTTGCCCTGGGAGCAGAATCTTTTCCCCTGGGGGCAGCACTTTGCCTGCTCCATGTCATCAATTACACTCCTCATGTGATGAGGCTGAAGATATAGGAGCAGTAGCACCGGCCGCACCCAATTCCTCTTGCTCTTTTCACTGCATCAAACTAACTGGACCAACTTATTATATAATTTGGGAGTCGGAGTCGGTCCCTTTTATGACGACTCCGACTCCTGCAAAATAGGCTCCGACTCCACAGCCCTGAAAAATCGGTGTGCACTCAGAGAATCTAAAATGTCTCTTATCTCATAACTAAAGCAAAATCCTTTGACCAATGTATTTAGAAAGTCTTCATTTAACTGTCCCTTTATGCTGGAAGCTAATCTTTTTCTGTAATGAGAAAATCCTTTTCAAGAATCTGCAGCTAACATTTCGGGAGCACCCTCGGAGGTCTTGTGGGGTCCATGCCCCCATTGTGTGCAGCGCTTGCATATAATATGTATTGTGTGTGTACATACATATATATGCCCTATGTGATTGTGGATATATATATATCTCCCGCACACACTTGCATGCAGCCAGCTTCCTTGTCTTCCTAATGCCATCTCTGTGTGGGTGAGGATCTGCACAGTGACGTCCGTGGATCTGACTAATTGCAGGTTTGGTGTGTGGGGCTCCGTGCAGAAATAAATGACATTTGAATGCTTTTTGTTGGTTCCCGCAGAAGGCCGGCACACTCTGTAATGCAGAGTCTCCCACGTCACAGCTGTCCTGACATTCATTGCTATAGTGGGGATGGTGGCAGATAATCAGATGGTTAATTAGCGCGCGTTTAATGATTGAGTTGGGCTTCATGAAGTTATCTGGTGAGAGGCGCTGCGGCTGCAGGTTAGATGGGCGCCTTATCCTGTGCACACAGCTGCTCGCTCTGGTCGTGGCTTTCCTCTGGGGTATTGTGGGACTTGTAGTCTTGTCTACCCCCCCAGCCCCCTATCCCCGCTCCCTGCCAGATGTCCTTGTCACTAATCCACTTTGTTCCCTATTGTTCTCTGCCCTCTGTTCTTTTGGATGCAGGCAGCACAGTGGCTTTAGGGATGGGACCGTGTGTATGGGCTGGAGAGCAGTGCTGGGATATAGAGGTGATTATTGGTAGATGTCTTACCTTTGTTATATTGTTGTGCACTGCTGCTGCGGTGCCTAATCTAAAACCTCCCGAGTTGTATGGAGCTGTAAAAGAGTCATCCAATCTGGGACTTCCATGGGGAGACCTGGAGGTTTTTTTTTGGCAGATTTGTGTCGGATTTTGTGTAAATCCAATGAAAAAATAAAGGATTGTGTTTGATCAAAAATACTTTGAAATATGGCGTTGTGCAGAGCACCAGCTGGCGGGACACAGGCCGTGTGCATGAGGCCTAATGGTATAAGAGGCTGCTTAGCGGTTAAGTCTCTGGTGCTAGGATGCCGGCATATGTTGGGTACTGAACACACTCAGGTCTTAAAGGGGTTGTCTCACTACAAGGATTGCTTTTTATGTTAAAGATCTTGCAAAAACAAGTCACTTTGCAATATGTGTCCATTAGCAGTGTCCTACCTATTCCTAGATATCCCCTCTTGTATGGGCTGCATCAGCTCCTCAGGTCGCTATGGCTACAGACCTGTTCAATCTCTCCTGATAGGCTGTCAGCTCTGGTTGCTATAGCTACAGAACTGCTCAATCTCTCATGATAGGCTGCCAGCACTGGTCGCTATAGCTTCAGATCTGTTCTATCTCTCATGATAGGCTGCCAGCACTAGTCGCTATAGCTAAAGACCTGTTCAATCTCTCATGATAGGCTGTCAGCACTGGTTGCTATAGCTACAGACTGTTCAATCTCTCATGATAGGCTTTCAGCAATGATCGCTATTGCTACAGACCTGTTCAATCTCTTATGATAGCCTTCCAGTGCTGATCGCTATAGCTACAGATCTGTTCAATCTCTCGTGATAGGCTGTCAGCAATGATCGCTATTGCTACAAACCTGTTCAATCTCTCATTATAGGCTGCTAGCACAGGTTGCTATAGCTACAGACCTGGCTTCTACTGCAGCCTAGTAGAAGCCAGTAAACACGCCCCTGAATTCAAAATGAAACCAAGAAAACAGGACTGAGGTAAGATGAATCAATGTAGTGAGACAACCCCTTTAACTATTCGGGTATGTTCACATAGCGTGTTGGATCCGAAAATCGCATCCAAAAGCGTTGCATAAATCCGATCCAAAACGCATCCAACACGCAGGTGCTTGTTTGGAGGCGTTTTGGCTGCAGCAGACACGCACCCTATTTTAAACTACAGGGTGCATGTCTGCTGCAGCCAAATCGCATGCTGCGTCTTTCAATCAAGAATTGACATGTCGATTCACTGAACGGATCCGAAAGACGCAAGTAAACCCGTATCGGTGATCGCTCACCTGAACGCAGATGCGTGTTTTACATTGAAATGCAGATCACACTGCACATTGTTAGATGCCTGTTTGGGTCCGTTTAGGGTCTGAAACACTGATCAGAAAACACATCTAAAACCGGATCAAAAATCGGATCCAACACGCCGTGTGAACATCCCCTTAGACTGTGTTCACTTATTTATTTTTGCAGTGAAATAAGCGCTGATTTCACAGAAAAAAACCGCTCCTTAGTCAACATGTTTTTTTTTCGTGTGTTTTCTTCATTTCATTTTGTGGCTTATTTTTGATGCATATTCTCGTGTTTGTCACAGTACAAGAGGCGGTTTTTGGTATGCTTATGCACTGATATAGATCCTGCAATCGTGGCAAAAAAATGTGCATTTTATGTATTGGTGCAAAGTAAGACACCATGTGAACCCGGTGCCCTCCACATACCGGCAAAAACACTTTTTGAGTCTCTCGACGCTATTTTACGTTTTTTGTCATCAACTATTCAGTGAGTGTTTCTAGATAGTATGAATAATTTAAACTGAAAACTCCATGATCCCTGTTTTTGACAGATCTGATTCGGATTTGCCTTTAGTACATCTTAAAGGGGGTATCCAGTTTAATACAATTAGGGTATGCTCACATGGTGTATTGCGGCGTGTATGGTACGCCGGGTGTTTTGGAGCGACACGCTGATCAGCGTATCTTTCCAGAGCACGGAGGGGTGGCCGGGCGCCGGCCCCATAGACATTATTATAATTATTTATTTTAGAGCGCCATTGATTCCAGGGCGCTGTACGTTCAGGAGGGTTACATACATAAAAATTTTGGAAAAAATTAAATGGTGACGAAAAATGACTAGAAACGATGCAGAGGGGAAAAGGGGGGCCCCCCCTGCCCGTAGGGTTACAAAGACATTCTTTGTTAGCTGCGTATTTCCCTAAAAAATGGACTTGTCATTTTTTCCCCCCCGACTATAATACAATCGTATTGTGTGCGGGGGGAGGATCGAAACCCCATAGCCTCATGGGAGTTATGGTTTACCGTAATTGTGGCATATTTAGCCGCTTTTTAAAACGTCAATTTGGGGCGCAATGCGCACCAAAAAAAGTGTTGAAATACCCTTACATTTAAAAAGGGGTTCAGGGGGGGGATAAAAAGAAAGCAAAAAGTGAGTTTCCCGGGAGCTGCCGAACCCCCCCTCCTCTCACTTGGGGTTCTTTTTGGGGGCTGGGAGCTTTCACCCCTTTTCCTGACTTGCAGTGCAAGTCTCTGCTGTGTGTCGAGATGACAACCCAGAATTGAAGTGAAGTGGAGCGGCTCTTGGGCGCTGGGGATGGCAGGAACTGGGGGGCTAGTGTCATGTAGGTTGGATCCGCGCCTGTATCATGAATGGGCCCCAGATTTATGGAGCAGAGGGTAATGGTCACGTTGGCTAATCCTTCCTGTACGCAATGCGTGTTTTAATTGATGCAGATCACACTGCACATTGTTAGACTGCCTGTTTAGGCTCCGTTAGGGTCGAAACACTGATCGAAAACAATCTAAAACGCGATCAAAAGTCGGTCCAACACGCCGTGTGAACATCCCTTAGACTGTGTCCTTATCTTATTTTTCGCGTGAATAAGCGCTGATTTCACGAAAAAACCTGCTCTTATCAACATGTTTTTTTTTGTGGTTGTTTCATTTCATTTTGTGGCTTTTTTGATGCATATTCTCGTTTGTCACGTACAAGACTTCAGAGTTTTACGGTCGGTTTTGGTATGCTATGCACTGATATAGATCTGCATCGTGCATAAAACATGTGCATTTTATGTATGGCAAAGTAGCACCATGTGAACCGTGCCTCCACATACCGAAAAAAACCTTTGAGTCTCTCGACGCGGCTATTTTCGTTTTTTGTCTCAACTTTCGGGGTCGTTTTAGTAGTATGAATAATTTAAACTGAACTCCATGATCCTCTGTTTTTGACAGATCTGATTGGATTTGCCTTTATAAATCTTAAAGGAAGTGTCGCGTTTTATACGAATTAGGGTATGCTCAAATGGTGTATTGCGGCGTGTATGGTACGCCGGTGTTTTGAGCGACAACGGATCAGCGTATCTTTCAGAGCACGGAGGGTGGACCGCCGACCCATAGACATTTATTATAATTATTTATTTTAGAGCGCATTGATTCCATGGGCGCTGTAAGTTAGGAGGTTAATACATAAATGTGAACTAATACAATGGTGAATAAATGATAGTAAACTATATCAGAGAGGAAAGCCTGCCGTAGGGCTTACATATAGACATTCATTTATAGCGGTGCGTATTCGCCGTAACATGACTTGCACTTTCTCCCGACATATAATACAATAGTATATGTACGTCAGTGGAGGATGCGTAACCCATAGCTCTTATGGGAGTTATGATTACGTAATTGTGGCATTATATTAGCGGTATAACGTGCTAATCGTGCGCAATGACACTCAAAATAAGCTGTGTGAACATATCCTTACAGTTAAATGGGATCAGGGTGGGGATAAAATAGAAAGCAAAAAGTGATGATTCCGGAGCTGCCCGAGATCCCCCTCCTCTTCACTTGCGGGTTCATTCTTTGCGTAGGATGATGTTTACCCATTCACTGCAAGTTCTGTGTGTGTCAAGATTGACAAACTTGGAATTGAAGTGAAAGTGGAGGGCTTTGGGGGCTACGGTGTGCAGGGAACTGGGGGGCATAGTGTATGTAGAGTTGGATCGACACTGGTATACATGAATGGGCCTCTCAGATTTTGGTCATTGAGGTTAACTGGTCACACTTGCGCTACAATCTCCATTCTGTCTATGGGAGTTTCCAGTAAGTTGAGTTTAGTATACAGCATTGTACTCAAATTCCATAGGACAGAATGGAGAGTACAGCCGAACACATCGCTCGCCTGTACCGGGAACTCCCATAGAACTGAATGGAAAGTCCTGCGCAAGCGTGACCGGTTCTCCGTTTGATCACTGCACTTTTCGGGAGTTAAAAGGCCTAAAACCTTCCAAACGTCAAACCTGTGCAACCATAAGACTTAGGCGACATTTGCCTGCGATTTTATTAAACTGAGCCCATTAAAGCAGCTGTACGTAAATAGGAAAGGTCCCCTCCACTGCACCTTGTGTTCTGTGATAGGACATGGTCGTTCATCCTGTAGCGCCTATTCTGCTTACCGAAATTGGCCCTCTTGGTTCACATTCCCTCCATAGGGCTCTACTGCCGGACAGAGGCCAAAAGAGTGACCAGCAAATGGAATTATACAGCAGAGGATAAACAGCAGATACATTACACTGCTCCATTCAGTGGCCTGTAATCAAAGTATACGTTATGTGTGTTTGCTGTGGGACCATATGGATGATGATAGCTAGCTTATGGCATCCGTCACAGGCCTCTGCTAAATGTATTAGTTGCCTTTAGCTGCCAGGAGACAGTGAATTACCTCGGATTGTATAAACGTATACCGTGTGCTATAATAGTAACCCAATACAAAACTGTTTAATATATGTATTTTTTCCACAATGGGTTGCTATAGTGACAGATGCTATAATGCATCTATTGTGGCATACGTTGATTGTGCGTGTTGACCACTTTTCAAAGAGTACATGTTAAGAAGAGGTCATCAGCACGACTGGAATAAAGTCTAAGCTGCAATACCAGATGCAACATGTGGGTAAGGGTGGCGCTGCTTCATGCAACCAGTTTTGGTAAAGGTTCTGGTGGTTCTGGGTTACTATTGGTATTGTTTTTTTTTCTCAGTCATCTCGTCAGACTATTTTCTATTGTCTATGGTCAGCTTTAAAGGTGACCTGTGACTTCTCCTGACAGGTCTGGTTTAATAAGTCCTTGTGTTCCCTGTAATACAACAATTCTGCAGCCTATATCTCTGTGTTGTGCTGTTCCTCTGTTATTCCTCCTAGAAATGTATCACTGAATCTGTCAGCTGGGTGTTACCAATTGAGGGTGTGTCGCTGCCCATTCTAACATTGTCCAATCAGTGCTGACAGTCAGTGTGTGCAGGGACACGCCCCTCTGAAAACTCTTATGGTAACACCCATCTGACAGATTCAGTAATGCATTTCTAAGAGGAATAATAGAGGAACAGCACAACACGGATTTATGAGGGGTTGTTCACACTGCGTTTTTTTGGATCTGAAAATCCCATCCAAAAATGTATTGGCGATCGGACCCTAAACGGGTCCAACACATATGCAACATGCAGCTGTGTGATTGGATAAGTGTTTGGATGCAGTAGGATCGCACCCTATAGTTTATTATAGGGCTCCTGCTGCGTCTTTCAGACCAAGAATTGACATGACAATTCTTGGAATGGATCCGAAAGAGGCAATGAGACGCGCATCGGTGATCACTTGTCTGAATGCCGATGCGTGTCTCATATTAAAAGCAATGTAAATTACACTGCTATTTATTAGATGCATGTTTGGGGGGGGGGGGGGAGCTCTGAGCAGTGATTTGTAGAGGCACACAACACCGCAGCAGTGTTGTCCCCATTGAAGAGTACAAGAATGGCAGCAGAAGACTAGAGACCAGCGGAAGGTACTTTTTTTTTTTTTTTTTTTTTTTTTCATTTTAATGTGGCCCCAAGAGCTGCCTGTTAGATTTTATTACAAAGTGGACAAGTCCTTTAAGCCCTGATGTAGAATTGTTTACCAACCCCTGCACATTCTCTGCTGGGAGCTGTCTCCATCTCCTGTCTCCTTCTGCGCCACTGACCTCTGCCCCTTCACTCAATCACTGGTCTGTCCCCCTCTCGTTATGTTTGTGTCTCGCTGTCACTTTGCACCTACACAACCTGGCATCTTAAGCACTTGTTATTGTCGCACACACCAGCAGCACAGACATAAGCATGAAGGCTTCAGGGGGCCACATGCCTGACAGGATCCGGGCTCTGCTGGATGAAAATTAACCCATCTCACCTGCTCCCACACCTGCTGCTAGATGCAGGTATGAGCACAAAGGAGTCATTGTGGTAGTCTCCAGCCTGCGACCTGCTGTAGAGATGGGGCGGTCTGCTGGCTGCAGTGTCCTGTAGACCTGAGGTGGTCGCCGGCCTGCTGTGGACCCGGGGGCGCGCCTGCTGTAGACCCTGGGGCGCGCCTGCTGTGGACCCGGGGCGCGCCCGCTGTAGACCCGGGGCGCGCCCTGCTGTAGACCCGGGGCGCGCCGCTGTAGACCCGGGGCGCGCCCTGCTGTAGACCCGGGGCGCGCCGCGTAGCCGGTGCGCGCCTGTAGACCCGGGGGCGCCGCTGTAGACCCGGGGGCGCGCCCGCTGTAGAGGCGCCCTGTACCGGGGGCCCGCCCTGCTGTAGACCCGGGGGCGCCGCCTGCTGTAGACCCGGGGGCCCGCCCGCTGTAGACCCGGGGGCCCGCCCGCTGTAGACCCGGGGGCGCGCCCGCTGTAGACCCGGGGGCGCGCCCGCTGTAGACCCGGGGGCGCGCCCGCTGTAGACCCGGGGGGCGCGCCCGCTGTAGACCCGGGGGCGCGCCCGCTGTAGACCCGGGGGCGCGCCTGCTGTAGACCCCGGGGGCGCGCCTGCTGTAGAGGGCGCCCCTGGGGGGGCGCGCCCTGCTGTAGACCCGGGGGCGCGCCTGCTGTAGACCCCGGGGGCGCGCCCGCTGTAGACCCCGGGGGCGCGCCTGCTGTAGACCCCGGGGGCCGGGGCCGCTCGTAGACCCGGGGGCCCGCGCCTGCTGTAGACCCGGGGGCCGCCCTGCTGTAGACCCGGGGGCCCGCCGCTGTAGACCCGGGCCGCCCGCAACCGGGGGCGCGCTCCGCTGTAGACCCCGGGGGCGCGCCTGCTGTAGACCCCGGGGGCCCGCCAGCTGTAGACCCGGCGGGCGGGCTTGACCGGGGCGCTGCTGTAGACCCCGGGGGCGCGCCCTGCTGTAGACCCGGGGGCCCGCCCGCTGTAGACCCGGGGGGCGCGCCTGCTGTAGACCCCGGGGGCGCGCCTGCTGTAGACCTTTAAGCGGTTTGGTTTTCATTAAACTCTGACCTAGGGAAATTGGTGCTGGGGTTTTCTATTTCAATTTTACAAATGCCAGCAAACTGGCATAAATAAGTTAGAATTCTGCCAAGTCATCAGATCAGCACTCACATGCTTGATTTTTAGCATTTAGGCCAATACAGAACAAAGAATCCAATATGATATAACATGAATTTTATATTTTATTGAATATTCATTCAAAATACATGCATGACAAAATGGCTATATAAGGTAAAATGGTCTACAGCTTTATAGGAACGGTATACTACAGAATAAGAAATAGGGATATTTTCCTTTTGATTGAGATTTCAGGATGAACATAACATTTCTTGACATTTATTTTAAATGCATTAAATGAGAGCATCTCTTCCCTTTAGAGGCACATGTCCAATTGTTTAATGTTTCAGTATTTTTTGCACAACTTGCTGATCTCTAACAAGGAGCTTAATGCTAAAATTCACAAGTGCTTGATACCTGAATCGCCCAATACATTTAGGGGATCCATTTGAATTGGGATTTACACAGTCTGAAATCGTCAAAATCAAGACAACACCTTACAATTGATCAGCAGTACCCCGCCATTGCAAAGCTTCAAGAAGGATGCGCTCAGACAGAAGTGGCCACTGAGCTTAGAGTGTCAGAGTGTTCTCAGCAGGTTGTATCAGAGATGCAGAGAGACTGGAAGAGGCACAAAAAGGCAACGAAGTGGACGCCCTTTGGTTCCATCACACACTGATGATTGCTTTACTGTAAACAATCCCCTGCAGAACCGGATGATGAATGCCGCATAACACCAGGTACGTTTATGGGAGGTGAGAAGCAACCAAGTGTCACATCAGACCATTCGTAACCATTTACTCCAGCATGGTCTGTGTGACCTGACCTGGCTGATGTATAGCTCTCTCATAGACCTCTCAAGATTTGTTGCCGGCCGCCATTTCTGCTCAGAGTGAATCGACTTTCATTACTGAACAGCACTGAGGAGCACTGGTCCCTCATCCAACGTTTGCATCTAGCACGCAGACCACGATGATATAAATGGTTATGAATGGTCTGCCGTGACCCTTGGTCGCCTCTCACCTCCCTTGAACATGCCTGGAGTTGTGTGCCATTCATCATCCAGTTGTTTACAATGAAGCGGTCATCAGGGTGTGACGGAGCTAAAGGACGTCCACTTTTTTGTCTTTCTGTGACTCTTCCTGTCTCTCTGCAGCAACTCTGTGACACTCTAAGCTCAGTGGCCACTTCCATCTGAGAGTATCCTGCTTGAAGCCTTGTATTGGTGAGGTACCACTGATCAATTATAAGGTGTTATCTTGGTCTCATCATGTCAAAATGTGAACAGCAGGATGATGACGACTGTTTAAATCCCAATTCAAGCTGATCCCCTAAATGTATTGGGCGATTCAGGTATCGAACACCTGTTAGGAATTTTGCCATTAAGCTCCTTGTTAGAGATCAGCAAGTTGTGCGAAAATTTCTGAAACATTGAACAGTTGGACATGGGCATCTAAGTTAAAGGGGATGTATCGCTTCCTTACTTCGGCTGATTCACACTTCTCTTAGCTTCCCAGCTCTGTGAATGCAGGGGCGTTTCTTCCCCTCCCAGCTGGATGACATCATCCCCCCTTCACTGCTGGCCTGAGACTCCCGCCCTCCCCTCTGAGTCCACATATCACTGTGTCTCCTCCTATCAGTCTTATTTTATAAGAGCTGTATACATACCACAGGCTGCATTCAATCTAATATGAGCACTGATCTCCTCTCACAGCTGGAGATGTATTACAGCTTTCTAAGAACGGCACAGATCTGCGTGTATGCAGGAGAGATAGGCACAGGTACAAAACTGGCATATTTTCTCATTGTCCAACCTTATGCAGTCTGTTTCTGCTATGTGTTGAAACAGAAAATGCTACGGCCCCTAACTCTGAGTCATTCTGTACAGCCGTGAATCGACCCAGGGGCTGTACAGAATGTAAATGAGCTCTCAGCTAGTGAAATGCAAGGAGGAGGGATTCGACCCACACTGGATATCAGTGTAAATAAAAACACAAGATAAGGGACACTGTGAGAACAAGCAACTTTGCTAATGACATCAAATTGCAAAGTTGCTTGTTTTCACTGTCCCCTTATTCTGAAGACGATTTAATGAAACGATAACACCCCTTTAAGGCTCATTTAGTTCATTTAAGAAAAAAAGTTCATCCTGAAATTTCAACTAGAAGCCAAATATCCTAATCTTTTTGTGAGCAGTGTATATACCATACTTGGCACACATTCATCAGACAAAGCCGAAGGTGAATTGTACGTTGGGGTTCACAGCGCATTGTGTGATCACTTTTTGCTATTTTTCAGTCCTTCTCATGGTACTAGCTGCATTTAGGTATTCCCCTATTTTGGTTGCATTCTACGTAGTCTGAATGTGTGCTAAGTATATATGTATATTTCTTATTGGAAAGCTGTTTACCATTTTGTCTTTTATACCAGTTTTGTTATATATGTATTTTATATTGATTTTCAATAAAATATTACATTCATATTATACAGGATTCTTTGTTCTGTATTTGCGTTTTTGAATTTTGTAGCAATCCCTATAAATTATTCGTTTCTGGCCTTTTTTTTTCTTTTTTACAATTTTAGCATTGTAAACATTAATGTGGATAATGATGGGAATCCTTATGGGGTAATGTGAATTGAAAAGGGCATGTATAGTTTCATCAGTTCGTCTGTTTTCTTAAAGCTTGATTTTCTCAGTTCCTGAAATCCAGGGGCGTTTCTTCCCCTCCCAGCTGAGTGTTTCTTCACTGAAGGGGGATGACATCATCACCCCCCCCCTTCACTGTTCATGCTCGCTATCAAGTCAGTGTGTTCAAATCCTCCCCTCCCCACATGTCACTGTGTCGTTCCTCTCCCTATGCAGTCTTATTTTGTAAGAGCTATTTACATACCACAGGCCTGCATTCAGTCTAGACAGTCTTCTATGAACTCAGAGCACTGATCCTCTCACAGCTGGAGGTTTGTTACAGTTGAATCCAGTCTTTTATGAACTCCTCCAGAGCAGCACAGATCTGTCTCCTTTCTATGTTTACAGGCAGGAGCATTAGGCACCGAGCACAATTCTGCTTTTTTCTGATTGTAGAAGCAGCTGCGGTGTCAATGAGGAGCTGCTGGCTGTGCAGAGTGAAATTGTTGCCGACCCTTATTCTGAGTGAGAGAGGCAGGAATGCGCGCTCCCGTGAATACGACCGGAGGCCGAACAGAATGTAAATTAGTAGAGCCGTCAGCCAATGAAATGAAAGGAGGTTAGATCTGACGGCACTGGGGAACAGTGTTTCCAGAAAACGAAGATAAGGAAGACAGTGAGAACAAGACAGCTTTGCAAATGACATCCAATTCCATTGTTGCTTGTTTTCACTGTCCACTTATTCTGAAGGCCATCTAATGTAATGATAAAACCCCTTTAATCAAATCTAGCACCATAACAATGGAATGTATGGCACGAATTTACTGTGTGACTGCATTTAGGACACTGCAGATGGATGTCTCTATTATAGTAAATTCCAAGCAGGTCTCCTGCTTGATGCTGTCAGGTCACCTTGCAGGATGCCTCCTAATGGTTCACTGTGACCTCACTGACCACTCGCCTGGATCCCGGTCTGGTCCGTGTACAGCACAGGTGTCAAACTGCGGCCCTCCAGCTGTTGGGAAACTACAACTCCCATCATGCATTTGTATCATCTATAACAGTGGGACTGATGGGAGTTGTAGTTTCCCAACAGCTGGAGGGCCGCAGTTTGACACCTGTGGTGTACAGTGTCGCTGTATGAGGGACCGGCGAGGCGTATTCCTCTTCTAGTTTACATTGAGTAAAGCGTCAGGTTTGATGTCATTGTGCTCTTATTTCTTGGTGTATTTTCTTAATAAGATGAATGGGAGCCGCCATCCTGTTTACACAGCTGAGAGCCGATGTCATTCTAGCTCCATGCTCTATAGCCGCGCAGGTCTGTAGGGGCCAAATTATGATGAAAATGGAGGAATGCATGGTTGACTTTAGGATTAGGCTTTGAATATAAACATTCAGTCTTCTGCTTGATTGAAATAGCAGCAGATTAAATAGCAACCAAACATGCTGTTATATAGAAACCGGTATCAGAGCTTGTGGGATAACGTGCGGAGCAAACCTCGAAGGCGAGTAAAGGAATTCTTCAGGAGGTAAATGACAAATTGTCTGATTTAGTGACTTGGAGGATGTTCACGCGGCGTGTTGGATCCGGTTTTGGATCTGTGGTGGATCTGAAAAACGCATCCAAAAGTGCTGCGTCAATGGGATCCAACATGCCCCCAACAGGCAGGTGCGTGTTTGGCTGCAGCAGGAACGCACCCTATAGTTCTAAAAGGGGCGTCTGCTGCATCTTTCAGATCAAGAACTGACATGATAGTTCTTTGAATGAATCAGAAAGAGGTAAGTAAACACACATCGGCGATCAGACATCTGAATTCGATGCGTGTTTTCCATTGAAAGCAACCGAGATCACACTGCACATTGTAGGATGTGTGTTTGGGTTTTTTTTAGGGTCCGAAACATGGATCCAAACCTGTATCTAAAATCGGATCCAACAGGCGGTGTTGAATATCCCCTTATCCCAACACTGTGCCTTCTCTAGAGCGGCTGCAGTATCCATGGTACATACATCGGCCTTTGTCAGACGCCACCATCTTGGATATTTTTGTGGTTGTCAGACATCGCTGATTAACCATAGCAGATTCCCTCAGAGGGTAAGTTTTAAAAAATCCTCTGGGGCCCCTTTCAGCGCTGAAACATAGACCCTTTTCCCCAATAGTGGGTATTGTCTCGTGGGGGATAAGGGCGGTTGTCGGAGCCCCTTTTAGGGGGAGGGGTTGGGGTTTCAGGGCCCCTCGCTACTTTGGGGCAAAAATCGGATTCTGGGAAGGGAAATCTTTCCCCCTCCCTCCGATGGTCCTAAAGACTTTACAGTCGGTTAGGCTGGGTTCACACTGTCTTTTGGAGCAGTATTTATAAGCCAAAACCAGGAGAGGCCTAGGCAGAGAAAAGGTATCATAGAAAGGCTTGCGCCTCTTCTGTGTTTTTTGGAAACCCAATTCGGGTTTTTTGGGTTTTTACAATTTTTACTGAAAAATACTCAGCAAAAAGGAGACGTCAGAATTGGGCTTCATCATTTTTTTTGTGTATTTTGCGGCATGTGATTCACTAGATCAGACTAAAAAACTTAATTTTAAAAATATAAAAATTTAAAAGGATTCAGATTTGCTAAAAAAATACACACACCCAAAACAATTAAAGAAAACTACCCTAGATTTTACCTTAAAAGGGGAAGGGCTCCCTTTTTACAGTTGGGGGGTGTTCCCCCCCAATAAGGACGACCCCCCCCCCCCCTGGAACCAAAAGGGAAAATTTTTATCCCAAATTAGCCCCATACACAAAAAAATAGTTATCTTATTTAGTTTTCCCTGTGCAATGAATAAAAAAAAAAAGATGATAAACAAAAAAACTGATCCGTTCTATGGGGGGATTTGGGGTTTTTTTTTTGTTTTTTGTAATGTTTTTCATTGCACAGGTAATCAAAAAAGATTTATTTTTTTCCCTGGTATAGGCTAATTAGGGATATTTTTCCCCCCTTTTGGCCCCGGTGGGTTTCGCCCTTTTATGGGACAAAACACCCCACAACTGAATGGGTAGTTTCCCCTTTTAGGGGCCAGTATCTGGGGAATAGAAAATTTTCAATTTTTTGGCGGGTGTGTATTTTGGGAGCATATCTGACTCCTTTTTTTTTTATTTTTTAAAAGTTAATTTTTATAGCTAATCCAGTGAATCCATTTTTTTTCAGACTATAAAAAATTTTTTTCTCCTGGGAAGATTTTTTTTTTTTTTTTTTTCCCGTTTGTTTTTTGTATTTTGGGGCAAAAAGGGGTTGTGGGCCTAAACTTATATGAAAACAGTGGGTAGGGTATGTCCCCCGGGGGTTTTTGGGATCCGTTTTTGGATCCGAAAAAAATTTAAAAAAGCGCTGTGTAAGTAAAATCCAACATCAGGGGGGTTTTTTGGATGTTTTTTGGCTCCCAGCAGCCTTTGCCCCCTATATTTTTTTAATGGGCTCCTGCTGCGTCAAAGGGATCAAGAATTGACAGGTAGATTCTTTAAAACGCAGCCAAAGGGCCCGCAAAAGAAAGACCCCATGTGAAAAGCTATCGGCTTCCATTCGTTTTGAACGCCGATTGTGTTTTTTCAGGAAAGCAATTTTAAAAATTCACTGCAAAATGTTTAAATCGGGTTGGGTCCGTTTAGGGCCCTAAAAACAGGACCCAAAAACAGGGCATCTAAAAAACGAACCCAAAAACCAGTGTGAACATACCCTTATACTAAAAAAGCCGCGTTTTGTGCCTAAAGGGAAACCCCAATTTAAAGGGCCCCAAGATAGGGGAAAGCTGGGGAAAGTTTTTACCCATGCAAGTTTTAAATCCCGGTTCATATTTCAGGTCGTTAAAACCGGGGATGGTCCCCTTTTCCCCTAGTGTCCCCCCCACCTTAGACCAACATTTTAATCTTTTTCTTTTCCTTTTTAAAAGGTTTTTTCCCCTCTTTAAAGTACACAAAATTTAAATTTTAACAAATATTTAAAAAAACTTTTGAATTTTTGTCACGATTTGTGTGGCGCTTCAAATTTCGGTCAAAGTAGAATTTGACCCGAATTTGAACGATTTTGATTTAAGATGGCCTGAATTGATTTTTGGTGATAACCGCCCAAGGATGGGCCCCCACAATAAAAAATTCCGTCCGTGTCCCCCACATTTCCTACTGTGGAATTTCTTAACCGCTGACCACCTCTGGAAGATAGAATATGTTCTGTCTTCCGGCGGATTCCATAAAGTCAAATGTACTGGGGCCACCGGGGAAATCTAAAAAACCGCCCCTTGTTTTTTTTTTTTTTTTTGCCCAAAACCTCGGTACGGAAATGTTAAATCCTTTTGGGTTTTTGCTTTAATCTAGCCTTAGTTGAGTTGATGCTCATGTTTGACAGTGTCTCACAGCACTTTATAAATGTGTCACCGTCGTAGGACAACCTGCCCGTGCGCCCAAAAAAAGTCTTAGCCTCGCCACTTTTCAAATGCCATTTTAATAACAAGGGAAAGGACATGGGGGTTTCAAGGGGAAACATTTAAAACCAAGGCTTAAATTGTGTTGTATTTTTACGAATTTAACTTGTATTCCCCCCCCCCCCCCCCCCCCCTCCCGAAGGGGTTTCCGCGGGAAAAAAATTTTCGGGCTTTTCCGGGTGATCCTTTTTTTTTGGGGCCCCCCCAAAATTTCCCTTTAGGAAAAGTGTTGGGATCGGGGGGTCACTATTATCTGGGGTCATAACCTAAAGGGGCTATGTTCCCCCACCGGGGCTTTAAAAAATTAATATTTCAGTCCGTAATTTCGCGCCGGGGGCGCGAATTACGGCTGGAATACTCCCAAGGGCATTACGGTAATCCACAGTTTTTCATAGAGAACTATGGTTTTGTTTCCCCCCTGCTCCCGGGGAATACGCGCAGGTGATAAAAACTTTTTGGGCCCTATGGCGTTTTACACGCCGGGTGGGGAATGAATGTCTATTGGGGCCGGGGAGGGTGGGGCCGGGGGGCCCCCGCTCCCGCCCCCGGGCCCCAAAAAATAATTGGGGGGGCGTAATTAAAGTTCTGCATTTTAAACGGTGAACCCAGCCTACAAAAAAAACCTGCAGAAAATCTGGGGGGCCCCTGCCTTAAACCCTTTTCTGGGCTGTAAAATTTTGATTTTAGGAGTTTTTGGGGTTTGGTAGTAATTTCTTTGCCTTTTGGACCCCCTTGCAAGAAACGGACCCCACGGGTATGTTCCAAAAAAACGGCTTATTTGGATGCCCGGGGGTTTGGACGTTGGTTTTTGGAGCCTTTTTGCCTCAAACTGCCCCAGTTCATTTAAATTTTTTCCTAGGGAAAACACGCTTGTAGTTCACACACGAAAAAGGGGGGCTTCCCCGGGTGCTTTTGGGAAACTGTTTTGGGCAAGGAAAAAGGGCGTGCATTTGCCCGGGTTTTTTGAAACGTGTTTTTTTGGCGCGTTTTCGGAGGGTTTTTGACCCCCTAAATTTTTAGGGTGAAAACCCTTTTTCCAGAAACCTCGCTGGAAAAAAACGCGTCCCCAAAAAACCCCTTCTGAAAAGCGGTGACTTTTTGGCCCGGTTTTGGGAGCGGGAAACACTCTGGAAAAAAACCCCTTCGAAAACAGCGTCCAAAAAAGCTGTGTGAAAATTTCCCAAAGAGGGGCACCAGAGGGAAGGGGAAAAAGGGATGGCTTGTGTATCCAGTGGGATCGGTCAACGTTCATGTGGGGCTTGCCTCCAGCTAATGGGGGAGGCTCCTGTTTTAAATTGCAAAAATGTACCTTGAAGGGGTTGCCTGAAATAAGACAGTCCATTGTAAGAGCGACAGGAGTACAAGTCCGTGCAGGAAACCCCCCCGGTGTGAGGGACGGGGGTTTTAGTCCCCGTAGGATGCGCCCGCCTTGGGTCCCTTTTTTTCACAAACACGGTGATCCTTGGGGAGGAATTTAATTTTACACCCGGCCCGCTTTGCTTTCTGGCCCTCCCCTAAGGGCTTTTATTCTTCATTGTCTGGGGGCTGGTTGGGGGGTGGGGGGGAAGGGAAACCATTTAATTGACTGGTGTGTACTCGCTCTTTCCCCTTACCGGGTGCATTCACCCCAAGGTTTTCCCCTGGCTAAAAAAAAGGGTTAAGGTTGGGATCACTGGGCTTCCCCCTTTTTTCATAAAAACCCCGCGGGGGGCCCGCAATCGGGGGCGGTTTATTTTAAGTATTATGGGCCCCCATCTTGGGACCCTGGCACCTGGGTTAAAGGGGGGTTTTCCCCCAAAATTTCATTGGTTCATCTTTCCTCCCGTCCAGTTTTCTTGGTTTCATTTTGATTCAGGGCGTGGTTTTAAATCTTTAAATAGGCGCATTTGAAACCCGGTCGGGAGCTATAGGGAACTAGTTTCTGGCAGCCTATCAGGAGAGAGAGCACAGGTCTGTAGCTATAGCCACCAGTACTGGCAGCAGGGCTGTGGAGTCGGAGTCGGTGCCTATTTTGCAGGAGTCAGTCGTCATAAAATGGACCGACTCCCAAAATATAGTCCAGTTAGGCTATGTTCACACGGCTTAAAATGGGACGTATTTCAGTCCGTAATTTCGCACCGTAATGCGTGAATTACGGCTGGAATACGTCCCAGTCATTACGGTAATCCACAGTTCTCATAGAGAACTATGGATTACGTCTCCTCTCCCTGCTCGGCGAATCCGCCACGGGGAGAGATAAGTGACCTGTGAATTACTAGCGGCGTATACGTGACGCTAGTAATGATAGTCTATGGGCCGGCGAGGTGCCAGCCCCCCGCTCCTGCCCCGTCCACACGGCGTAATTGCGGGGCGTAATTACGCCCTGCAAATAAGACGTGTGAACATAGCCTTAGTTTGATGCAGTGCAAAGAGCAATTTTATATACAGTCATCTTACCTATCTTATACATAAATGTGACTTGCAAATATTTAGCATCTGCTTAGTTCTGCAGATTCTTTCCTGTAACTGCATTGTTACTGTTCTGCTCCTAAAAATCAAAATGTTAATTTTTATTATTTTGTTAGTATTTTGGAAATCTGCCTTTGGTTTTCAGCTCTGCCTGAATCCTTCTGGGCTCTGAATCAGATTCAATCACATCTTGACCAAAATCTGATCCCAGGTCTCTTCTACACATTGAAAAGATCAAAACATTGTTACCCTTTTGCTTGTGTCTGTTCTACCTAAATAGCTTGATTATTGTATCATAAGGTGATCAACAGCCTGTGTACCATTTTACTACAGTAAAAGTTATCACTTAAACATGCGCCATGTATGAGGGAGTCAGGAGTCGAAGGTTTGGGAAATTGAGGAGTCAGGTCTTTGGCTTGCCGACTCCACAGCCCTGGCTGGCAGCCTATCAGCAGAGATCCAGCAGGTCTGTAGCTATAGTGACCTGAGGAGCTGATGCAGCCCATACAAGAGGGGATATCTAGGAATAGGTAGGACACTGTTAATGGACACATATTGCAAAGTGACTTGTTTTTGCAAGATCTTTAACATAAAAAGCAGCGGTCCTTGTAGTGAGACAACCCCTTTAAGAATAGATATAGAGACCAGGCTGGAGCAGTCAGAAACCTCTTTGGAAAGATTCTGCGCATCAACTGGGAGGGTCAGTGCACCAATGACATTAACAACTTTCCAAGGCAGCGTGGATCAAGCGGGCAGGCTTATTTTTTATTTTTTATGTTTTTTTTGGTGCAATCTTTTGTTTGCTATGGAAACAAGTCTTCTCTGCAAAATCTCAAGTTACTTGTTTTGCTCACGGTATTCAGACGGCAAGCAATTTTGCTCACTCAAGGGTAAGTTGTTCCATCCCATTGTGGTGTAAGGGTCTGTTCACACGGCGTGTTTTATCCGTTATGAATCCTAAAAACGCATCCAAAAGCGCTGCCTAAATCGCATTCAAAACACGTCCAACACACAGGTGCGTGTTTGGATACGTTTTTGCTGCAGCAGCAACGCTCCCTATAGTTTTAAATAGGGCGTCTGCTGCATCAAACGGATCAAGAACCGACATGACAATTCTATTAACGGATCAGTAAGACGCAAGTAAACACGCAGTGGCGATCACTCGTCTGAGCACCGATGCGTGTTTTACATTGAAAGCAATGTAAATCACACTGAACATTGTTAGCTGCAGGTTTGGGTCCGTTTAGGGTCCGAAACACAGATCCAAACACGCATCTAAAAACTGATCCAATGCCTTTTTCGGGTGCGTTTTTCGTGTGGTTTGTGTGAATACAGTGACGGTGCAAAACTTTGTTTTTTGTTTTTTTTAATGGTGGCACTGTGAGCAGAGAGGCAGCCTATATAGACAGTTGATTCACATTATTATGAGGTCAACAGCACATAGCTCATGAAGGAAGTCACGTGTGGTGTGCTGGCTTGGTGGGTATATATGGTATGCGATAGGCTGTCTGCACACATCCCTTGTTGCTGTCATGAGTAAAAGGGTTAATTCACCAGAGTTGCAGAAAGGGATGATTATTGGCCGGATAATCTTAAAGACGCAGTTTGCGTGAATGTATTTGTGTTATCTGTCTGTGAGTGAAAGTGAGACATACAGGGTGTGAATGGCGCCAATGAAACTGCAGTGAGCACCATGTTTGGTCCATTAAAGGGGTTGGTCTCTCAACTACAAGAATTGCATTTTGTATAGAGTGATAAGAGATGCTTTGCAAACAAAAACAGGGAAGTCAACTTTGCAAATATTGTCCATAACATTTCCTACCTATACTAAGATGGTCCCCTCTTGTATGTGGCTGCACCCAGCGTCTTCAGGGTCTGGCTATATCCCACAGACCTGTTTGCAGTTCTCGTCCTGATATGGGCTGCCAGCACTGGGTTGCTATAGCTACAGACCTGGCTTCTACTGCAGCTTAGTGGAACCCATGAAAGACGCGCTGCTGGACGCATTCATAAATTGAGAAAACCAAAGAAAACGGGACTGAGGTAAGATGAATCAATGTAGTGAGACAACCCCCTTTAATGTGAGAGGTTTACATAGAGTATGAAGGTGCACAAGGATGACATGGCACGCTACGGTAGAGAGACTCCCCACCAAAATAAATCAGGTGGTTATCAGACGTTTCTAAACCAGCAGTTTAGTGAACCCTACTGTGTATGGTGCTCTGGAGCAGTCGGATGTCACAGCACCTCTGATAACCAAGCTACATTGGCAGAAAAGGCTTACATTTTTACAGCAGTATGAGAATTGGACTGCTGATAAGCAAAGGGTTAACACTCTCTCACCACTTCATCATCGAGGATGTTGTATGTCCTGTCAGGTGAGAAACATCAGGAAACAAACACTCTGCAACCATTGCTGAAAGAACACAAGCTGATGGTCTGGGGATGGTTTGTGGCATTCTCTGGACCACTCCATTTGGAAGCAACCCATTTGGATATGCACCCATCCTTGCAGATCACATACACTCGTATTCTAATTGTCTTCCCTGGAGCAGATGAAATCTTCCTGCAAGACAATGCGATGTGTCACACGACTAGAATTGTCCGACATTGGTTGGAAGAGCAGGACCAAGACTTCCAAGTCCTAACCTGGCCCCTTATTCTCCAGGTTTATACAAAATTGAGCATCGGTGGTGGTGTTGGCTCTATGGCCCCACCAGCACCTGTGGGATGCAGTCACCTGGGACAACTCCAAGTGACCACACTACAAGTGAGTCACTCCCACCCATCCTAGCAGCTGCACACGGAGCCCGACCCATGAACGGCGGCCGGATACGCGATCGGCCATATTAGCTAGTGGTCATAATAATGTGGACTGGGCTGATGGTGCATTGGTACAGATAACAGGTGATGTGACTGTGAATAGGACTTGCCGTTAGCATTGCTGACCTATAGTCCTATACAATAGGACTACGATAAGGAATGTTAATTTCACCACAGTCCTGCAGGTTGTTGGATCAATCCTGTTGTATCCCAAACTGCAGAGAACTTTTGAAGTCATTTCCATGTATATTTCTAAATTGCTCTATTGGGGGAATAAGGAGGGTTCCTTCTGAAACGCGTCAGCGTTCTGCTATCCAGAGGCACTTTTGAGTACTACATGGTGGTTTTTCTTTTCATCGAGAGATGTATGGCTTTAAAGGGGATTTATCGCTTCATCAGTTCGTCTGTTTCATTGTTCTTTGTTTCTCAGTTCCTAAAATCCAGGGGCGTTTCTTCCCCTCCCAGCTGGGTGTTTAACTGAAGGGGGATGACATCACCCCCCCTTCACTGTTCATCAATGGCCTCACGTTCCCTATGTCATGTGTTTGTGGTTTGAGATCAGTGGGAGGTGGATCCGTTCTCCGGCCCCCCACCCCCCCCGTCACCCTCCCCTGGTCTGAGTCCATCAAGTCACTGTGTTTGTTCCTCGTCCCTAGTGCAGTCTTAATTTTGTAAGAGCTTTTGTATACATAACCACAGGCCTACATGTCCTTCTATGAGCTGCAGAGCAGCTGATCTCTCTCCTTCTCACAGCTGGAGGTTTGTTACGGTTTGAATCCAATCTTCTATGTAACCCATCCAAGCTGCACAGGATCTGTACCCTACTGTTTCTACATCAGGGAGCATTAGGCACCGGATCAGCAATTACTCTGTTTTCTGAGTAGAACAGCTGCAGAGTCAATGTGCTTCTGCTGGCTGTGCATAGTGAAATGTTGCCGGCCCCTAACGCTGAGTGAAGTAGAGCAAGAATGTGCGAGCTCCGCGTGTGAATACGAACCGGTGGTGGCCTGGACACAATAGGGTGGAATTATGAGAGGCCTCAGCCAACGAAATGAAAGGAAGGTGGGAATCCGACCGACACTGGTGAACATTGTTTACAGGAAAACGAAGATAAGGATCCGTGAAAACAAGAACAGCCTTGCAAGGACATCGCAAATTGTAAAAGTTTGCTTGTATCACCTGTCCCCTTTTTCTGAAGACCATTTAATGAAATGATACAACCCCTTTAAATCAAAGTTTCTAATGAAGATCTGTTTTAAGCATCTTGTGTATCTGGAACACCGCATCTAGCTCCGTAGCGGGAGCCTCATCCTACATGCGAGTGCTGCAGGCGGGGGAACTATCTCTAAACCTGCTGCAACAGCTGACGCCGTTTTCATGGCCAGTCCTCACAACTGCTGTGACAAATGTGGAGAGTTCAAGCCGGTTGGGTGTCCGAGGAGCAGCTGGGCACGTCCTGCACATTGTGCACCCCTGCTTTGTGTGGAGCCTCAGCGCGGCGGGCGCGGGACGGACGGGCCCGGCTGCAGCAGTGAAGGGGTGGACGGCCTGCACGCTGCCAGAGACCTCTATTAGAGCGGAATGAAGGCAGATGACAGGAGGATATTAACAGTTTTGGCCTGAAGGTGAGGAACGGGAACTCGAGCAACAGCTGCTGTTTGTACAGAGAGGGATTCTAGAGGGCAGCCCAGGAGCTGGAGATATGGAAATGATGGGTCATGGGGTCCCAGCGACTGACAACGAGCTCGTTATTACCGGCCGCGCCGCCTGCGATGCTGAGCTGCATTTTATACTCAACCACCGCCTTTCCCGACCCCCTCCAAACACACAGGGTACCGGCCTGGATGTACTGTCTTACCTCCGCTTCCTAGACCACGCTATGTTGTCCGGCACATGAAGAATATGCCAATGTAATATACAGATATGGAAAGTAAAATGGCGGACCACGGCTGCACGTTGGAATAGGGAAAGAATAGAGCCGTAAATTTTTGGCATTTAGTTAAAAAGGTTTTTTTATTCTTAAAAATGAAGGGGTGAAATGACCCCAAAACTATTAAAAAAAAGAGGACAATGAAACCCAACGCGTTTCCTGCCGTATACCGGCACTTCTCAAGGGTAAATACTATATCAAAACTTTTTTTAAAATTTAAAATATATTTTAAAGTATTACCCTTAGAAAGTGCCGGTATACGGCAGGAAACCGCGTTGGGTTTTTTTGTCTCTGTTTTTTAATAAGTGTGAGGGTCCATACACCCCTACATCTTTTAAGAATAAAGACACCTTTTTAACCAAAAGCCAAAATTTTACGGCTCTATTCTTTCCCTAATTCCACGTGCGCCGGTCCGCCATTTTACTTTCCATATCTGTTTTTTATCCGGCGTTCACTTGAAACCCGGAATCCATTGGACCAGTTGGCAGCCGTGATACGGGCTAAAGGGCATCCAAAAGCCCCGCAAGCTCATATGAGAGTTGTGCCTCTATAATACGAGCGCAACCTCAGAAGGTAAGCACATTTAGCTATTTTTAAATTCACCATTATTTTTACCTACTTCACTATTGTGCGCCCCCCTTTGTCCCCTTTTTTTCTTAATGTAATATACAGCAAACACTGCACCATATCCGCAGCTCTCTACAGATGCCAAAACACAGTCAAAGGGAATATAGGAATTTTTTTCTGCTACTATTGGATAATAATCATCTTTATTTATATAGCGCCAACATATTCTGCAGCGCTTTACAATATAGAGGGTATAAGTACAGACATTACACATTATAAAGTACTTACAGGTGAGACACAAGGTGTGAGGGCCCTGCTCGCAAGAGCTTACAATCTATGAGGGTGTCTGGGAGAGACAAAGGGGGAGAAGTGCCAAGTTGACAATGGTCCAGCCTTGTTTCATAAGTATGGGGTGGTTTTACATAAAAATTTGGGGAAACCTGCCACCTTGACTGTACATCTATATACAGATAAGTGCCTGTGAGTGCCCTAGTGTAGGGAGTGACAAATGTGTGTGATAGAAGGTAGGGGTTAGCAATTAGGGGTTTTGGTAGGCCTGCCTAAGAAGATGTATTTTCAGGACACTCTTAAAACTGCGATGGCTGGGATTGTGCCTGATGGTACGTGGTAGGATGGTCCAGAGAACGGGTGCAGCACGTGCAAAATCTTGGAGACGGGCATGGGAGGTTCGGATGATTGTGGTCTGTAGTTTTATGTCCGCAGCAGAGCGGAGAGAGCGGGCAGGGTGGTAGACAGAGATGAGGGAGGAGATGTAGGGGGTTGCAACCCTGTGGAGAGCTTTATGGGTGAGAGTGATTCGTTTATGTTGTATCCTGTACTGAACGGGCAATCAGTGCAGTGACCGACACAGGGTAGAGGCATCAGTATAGCGGCTGGAATGAAAGATGAGCCTGGCTGCTGCATTCAGGACAGATTGGAGAGGGGAGAGTTTGCAGAGAGGAAAACAAATGTGAGATTTTTAGTGCATATTTTTTTGATCAAAATTACAAGAGCCCATCCACAGCGATGAGTTTTTTTTTTTTTTTTTTTTTTACTATGTTTGTTGTGGGGTGATAGTGTTCAAGTCAAATAACAGATTCATCATGAAACCTGAGACCAGCCCTCAGATCCCGGCATTGATCGCTTAGAGGTTTGTTTTTGTAACGTATGACAGTCATCTTAAACGACAGCCTTCATGGACTGACATGAAGAACAAGTTGTTCAGAAAGCAGCTGCCTGAAATCCCTAATGTATGGACAGCTTAGAAACAGTCTGTACACGCACATATTTTACTCCTCTATAATGCTGACATTTTACAGCGCAGGACAGGGATTATTGGTCTCTGTTTCCATTGAGATTCACAATCTAAATTCCTCATTAAAGGAGATTTCTCGCCATGCTGTTTTTCCCAGCCACAGCCCGCTTCAGGTTCCCACTTTCTGTTCAGGCTGTGAGTGGCTCTACGGCAATGATTGCCATATCCAGCGCTGCTGATCCTGTTAGAGGGACATTGATGATGGAGGGGTTTATACAGCAGGGCAGAAGGCTACAGAGCTGTAACTACAGCACGGACTGGTCATTCACATTAATGATGGTCAGAATACACAAGGATTTTACCAAGGAATCCGATATGGAATCTTGGTTTTATTCCTCATAAAAATCCATTGTGTGAACATACTCTACCAGTATTTCATTCCCATTATGGGAACAGAGCCTAATGCACCATGAAGTGTTTATATTATTATTATTATTTATTTTAAAGCGCCATTGATTATATGACTTTACATGGTATGTTATATGAGTACACCTAAGCCCCTGTGCCCATACCCACATTTCTGTGTTAAGACTGGATTCAGACTTTTTTTTTTGATACGTTAAACCTTAGTACAAACCGGCATCCAAACGCATCGTCATTGAATGCAATGGTTTAATTTCATAGTCAAAAGTGCATACGTTTGACGTAACGTCCATTTGCATACTGTTTTTCTGACGCACCAAAAAGCGTGTTGTACACCTTTTGGTGTCCCGAAAAAAAAGACACACGTTTGCATAAATCTATTTCTAACATTAAAGCCCCGGATGATATAGCAAAGTAAATGTACACGTTTGCATACGTTTTATTGCATACTTTTTTAAAAAAAATTAAAAGTATTTCCTTCCTGTGATTTTGACAAAGTATAAAAATTTTCATTTTTCTTAAGTTGACAACCACTTTAACACACCTGTATTTAAAAAATAAAATAAAGCATGCAAATTTTTTTTTCTTTTTTTTTTTTTAAACACATACAATTTTTTTTTCAGCATGTGTACTTTTCTTTATGCATTTTTGATGCCGTTGAAAATCATTGTAACGTATGAGCACGGCCGGAAACTCAAAGGGTGCTGTTTTCAGTACTGTACCTATTTCACTTCAAAGGGGCTGCCCCTATAGATCTCGGATTTCACCATAAAATAGCAATGTTACCTGAAGGTCTATGAGTTGTCCTCTCCTGCCAGGTTGTTACAAAGTCTGTATTTCAGTATGTTTCTGGAAGTGCTGAATGTCATCCAAGATGGCGGCAATTACAGCTACCCCCCAGGGTCATCAAAATTTAAACCCTTGATCCTTTAAAAGGGAAATTTTCCCCACTAAAATTTCCAGTGTCTCAGAGAAGGGGATATTCGTTCACACGGTGACAGGCTAGGACCTGCACTGGATCGATTTGACACCAAAGAGCGGTGCCTGTTCTTTGGAGCAGGGTGGTGTGATCTGTCTTCTTCAAAAAGTAGAAAAGTTGGAGTCATCATGAAATTAATAAAAAAAAAAAAAAAATTTGAATTGCTCCCAAATTTCCTAATCGTGGATCTGGTCCTGCAAATGTCTGACTAGCTGAATGAGTAACATCAGTAGTCCATGAATAGATTATTCATGGTCGGAAATATCTGCACATTGGGACAACCACCAAAGGGGTTGCCCAAATAGAAAGGGTTTCCCAAAATACAGCAGAACTTCAAGGCTTAGTTCACACGGCGGGTTTTGGCGCGGTTGCCTCGGCCCAAACCTTGTCCAAATCGCGCCCCAAATGCCTGCAGTTCTTTATATGGGTTTTCCCAGGAAACTGCGTTTTCATTCACCCCGGGGTTTGGGCCCCCGCTTTTGCCGCGCGGTGGTGAGAAGTCTCCTGTCAATTCTTGACAGTGGGTTTCGCCGTGCTTTTTGGCCGGGTTTTTTGTCCTGCCTATTTAATTTTTATGGGGAAAACCGGGCCAAAACCCCCCCCAAAGCCCCAAAACCGCGACGGTTTGGATGAGGTTTTGCCCGCGGCAACCGCGCTGAAACCTGCGGCCAAATCCGCCATGTGAACATCCCCCAACTTGGCTTCCGATGTGGTTTTAGGGTATGTTCACACAACGTCTTTCCAGGGTGTAATTGCGCTGCAGTGCGCCCAAAGTACACCCCACAAATACGCTAATTCATAGCTCTCATTGTGAGCAATGATTACCTGCTGTTTTCTCCGCCTATTACATGCCGTTAGAAAGAAGCGATATGTCACTTCTTCCTGGAAAGCGAATGTCTATGGGAGCCAGCACAGAGCGTTTTAGGAGTACCTTCTGGCCAGCGCATAGTTCTAAAACACCCATCATATAGCGGCACGCACATAAGCCGCAAAGACGCCACGTCTTGAGCATTTTGCCATCCCTGACCATATAACCAGTGCATTTTTTTGGGTTGAACCATATGTGCCCCATAGTGATCTGTAGTAAAAAATATACCGTACCACATGAACAAAGCCCTAAACTTATTTGAACATCATTGTCGGTAACATTATAGGGAAGGTTTAGAGAAAATCCTTCTTTAACTTGAAGTTAAAGACGAGGGGCGCTTGTGGGGTATTTGGTGGTTTCGGGTTTGCAGACATGAAATCTGTGTAAGCTGATTAGTCCTGTCTGGCCGCTGAGAAGCTTTTGGCCAACAAATGCGATCTTGATTTTAATTTTAATTAGCCAAGGGAATTAAGGTGGATGAAATATTCCAGAGCCGCTGATGAGAAGATTTGTGGTGCTTGGGGATTTTCGAGATGGCAGACATTCCCCAGTTCTATTGATCACGGGACTGGGAACATGAGGGTTGGCATCTGGAGAGCGTTGTTGGTTTAGGAGAAGATCTTCAGCCTCCTGGGCCCATATTGTGTCGGCCAGAGCCTGGTACGCAGCACATTTGGTGGGCAGCCGAGCGTGGCGGTGTTTGCATTAGGAAGTGTCACAGTGACTTCTTGTCAGGCCGGTTGAGGCCTTTGTTCCATTAGGTCTTCTTTGTTCTTCTAGTCACAGCCCGGCCCTTATCTTGTCCCAACAAGCTCTTGTCAAACACAACAAGTCTTCAAAGTCGGCATTGATGTCTGGGCGGTGGTGGTGACACTCATGCTCGTAATGACAATGACCTGGCTGGCAATTGGGGCCACACGGAAGAGCGAAGGAGGGATTGTTCAATTCCTGCTCATCGGTCAATGGCCTTTATAGACTAGCAGTAGCGAGGGGTTTGTGTAAGAACAAGATGCTGGAGAGAATAAGTAAGAGAACATTGCATCTAAGCATGATGTGTATTTAAGATGAAGTGATGACCTTAAAGGGGTTGTCTCACTGCAAGGATTGCTTTTTATGTTGAAGATCTTGCAAAAACAAGTCAATTTGCAATTTGTGTCCATTAACCGTATCCTAACCTTTCTAGATATCCCCTCTTGTAAGGCTGCCTAGCTCTCTGGTCACTATAGCTACAGACCTGTCGATCTCTCCTGATAGGCTGCCAGCACTGGTCGCTATAGCTACAGACCTTTTCGATCTCTCCTGATAGGCTGCCAGCACTGGTCACTATAGCTACAGACCTGTTCCATCTCTCCTGGTGGGCTGCCAGCACTGGTCGCTATAGCTATAGACCTGTTCGATCTCTCCTGATAGGCAGCCAGTACTGGTTGCTATCGTTACAGACCTGTTTGATCTCTCCTGATAGGCTGCCAGTGCTAGTCATTATAGCTACAGACCAGTCCAATCTGCCCTGATAGGCAGCCAGTACTGGTTGCTATAGTTACAGACCTGCTTGATCTCTCCTGGTAGGCGGTCGGCACTGGTTGCTATAGTTACAGACCTGCTTGATCTCTCCTACTAGGCTGCCAGCGCTGGTCACTACAGCTGCAGACTTGGTGTCCTCAGCAGCTCGTCACTGCAGGCCAGTAGAAACCAGTAAACCGCCAGTGAATTCAAAAATGAAACTGGTAAAAGAGGACTGAGGTAAGATAAATCGATGGAGTGAGACAACCCCTTTAAAGAGGTGCTCCTACTGTAGACTTCAATAGCATATGCCATTACCTCTGGGACCCACACTTTTCTTAGAAACAGGCTTCTGAAAGTGTTGGCTTAGGATGGAGAGCTGGTCACGTTTGCACACAACTTTCCATTCTGTTCTGTGGGAGGACAGGCGAGCACCATGTCTAGCTGTACTCCGACCACCCATAGAACAGAATGGAGAGTGTGCAAGTGCGATCAGCTCTCCATCCTAAGCCAACACTTTTGGGCCCGGTGCCGGTCAGAGAGGTGGGACCTGCACCTATCGGTCTACGGTGGGAACACCCCTTTACGGTGCTTGTATACTTTAGACTCTAGCTTGAGTAGAGGGATATCCTGACAGATGATATTGGTGGACGGAGGATTGGGCATGTTCAGCTTTTAAAGGAGTTAATTGTTCAGTTGAGAAAACCCACTGTCTTATATGCAATTAGATCATTTTTATTCAGATGGTGTCCAATATTAAGTTCTCTAATGAGTGAACAGTGGTAATAAAGTATGTGTCTTGCTCGCCCCTGTCCTGTATGAGACCGGTAACCCACTAGTTTGAATGCACTCTGTAATGCTTCATTTCCCCTGTGGTGGCGCTGCAGGGAACACGTATTGCCAGGATTCCCCCTAGCTTACAGCTGTACATGGGAGGGACTTTATGGTGTGTTCATTGTAGAAGAACCCTTATTCAATGTGGGGAGTCCCTTTAAATGCCCGATCCTTTTGGTCTCAAAGAAAATGAATTCCTTTTACCCATTGATAACTCGTGCATCATCAGCTGAATGGAGGGTGCATGTGTTTTGTGAAGAGGAGCAGCTGTCCGCCAAAAGAGCATGTCTAGCCAACAGCTATTGAATGTTTATGGCCATCTTAAATCTGCGTCGTTAGCTCTTGTCTTTTCTTTAAGTTTAAATCCGGTGGTATAAAACACAATGTGTCCTTTGCACCTCACACTGGTAGCTGGAGCGAAGTCTGCTGGCGTCTTTGCTCCACTGTAGACTTGTAGTACAGGACGTTGTCCATCACCTTTTTGGATAAGGCTGGAGCAGCGTGGCACTCGCCGTCCCACAGCCCCTTTATGCTCTGTACTCAGAATGTCCCATTATTATAGGATTTCACAAAGGGGCCTCATTTATGAAAACTGCCTAAACGTAAGGACTGTCCTTGATTCCCATAGCAACCCATCGGAGTGCCGCTTTTACTGCACGGGGAAAATAACAGCTTAGCTGTGGTTGCTATGGGCAACAAGGACCGTCTTGGGGTATGTTCACATGGCGTATTGCGGCGCATACTGTACGCGCTGCAATATGCCGGTTTTTTTAGAAGTACGCAATAGCCAGCACGTACTTCTAAAGCGGGGAGCCGCCAGTGGTCCCAAAAAAAGTCTGGCGGAAAATCTGTGCAGTGGGGGCCGCTGCCCGGATTTTCCATAGAGGTCCTTGTAAAAGTTTGTCAGCCGGTTTGCAGACGGCTTTGAAAACCGGCTGTGGGACCATGGCCTTGTGCTTAGTTTTCAGAAACAAGGCCTATAGTTCACTAATTTATTCAGGTCTTCTGAATCTGTGCGACTACACTGATCAGTTTTAACATTAAAAATTACTTGAATAACATTGGTAACAACGGCTCTGGTCGAGTGGGGTTTCTTAGGTAGTCACTGATCAGTCCATTCTTTAAATTTATGTGTTGAAAGAGGGTAAAATGAGCAAGCTTGGGGGGGTTTGTTCTGATCTCGCACTTTCTTAGGATACGGGAACGGGCCCCCAAAAATTTCAGTTCACAATTGAGTCGGTCGCTCTTGAGCCTGACTCTCCATTCTGTTCTATAGGAGTTAAAAGTACAGCGAGCAGTGTATTCAGCTGTAAAAGAAACTCCCGTAGAATATAATGGGGAATACTGCGCAAACACACAGATATGCCATCAGTATGCGAGATGGGAACACCCTTTTAAGGATTTGAATGACTTTGATAAGAGCCAAGTTTTGATAGCTGTACAAATGGGTTAGGACACCTCCAAAACGGCAGATCTGGTGAGGTGTTCTTGGTAATATTGTAGTACTTAAAGGGGTTGTCTCACTACAAGGATTGCTTTTTATGTTAAAGATCTTGCAAAAACAAGACACTTTGCAATATATGTCCATTAACAGTGTCCTACCTATTCCTAGCTATCCCCACTTGTATGGGCTGCATCAGCTCCTCAGGTCACTATAGCTACAGACCTGTTCTCTCTCTCTCTCCTGATAGGCTGCCAGCACTGGTCGCTATAGCTCCGGACCGGTTTAATCTCTCCTGATAGGCTGTCAGCACTGGTCGCTATAGCTCCAGACCGGTTCAGTCTCACCTGATAGGCTGTTCGCTATAGCTACAGACCTGGTCGATCTCTCCTGATAGGTTGCCAATGCTGGTTGCTATAGCTACAGACCTGGTCGATCTCTCCTGATAGGTTGCCAATGCTGGTCGCTATAGCTACAGACCTGGTCGATCTCTCCTCATAGGCTGCCAATGCTGGTTGCTATAGCTACAGACCTGGTTGATCTCTCCTGATAGGCTGGCAGCACTGGTCGCTATAGTTACAGACCTGGTGTTCTCAGCAGCCAGTAGAAGCCAGTAAACGCTCCTTAATTCAAAAATGAAGCCGGGAAAACAGGACTGAGCTAATATGAATCAATGTAGTGAGACAACCCCTTTAATATTTACCAAAGCGTTCCAAGGAAGAACACTTGGTGAACCAGTGACAAGTTTATGGGCCCCCCATGTCTCACTGACGACCCTGGGAGCTGAAGGCTAGCCAGTCTGGTCCAAGAAGAGCCGAGACACCAGGTTAAAAGGGGTTGATCACCAATCTGCATGACCCCCACCAATTGCTGCAAGGAAGCCCCACATGCTTCCTCACTGCACTAGTTCTATATGAGATTGAGTGCAGTCCTCTAGCTTTGTCAGTCCAATAGACTTTGAACAGAGCAGCAGTGCTCATGTTTGACCGGGGGGCCCTCATTTTAGTGATCAGTGGGGGGGCCCACCGATTGCTGTGGTTAGGTGATTAAAGTCTATAGCAGCACAACACGTTAAATGCTGGGCACCTTCAAAGGTCTTGTGGAGCCCATGCCTTGGGTCAGAGCTGTGTTGGTGGCACCCATTGCACCTACACAGGCAGGTGGTTTTTAGGTTATGGCTGATCTGTATAAGCAATGCGAGCGCTCCTAACTTGATGCCCAAAATAATCAACTCCAGTTTTTTATTTTTTTTTTGTACCCCCCCCCCCCCCCCTCCCCTGTACTTATTTGTATACTTATATGTGGACCCGGCTTATCTCTTTGCACTCACTACTGTTATGTCTAGTTATCACTGCTTTGCTCGGAGACCTGGGAACCCGCTGAACCGTCAGGACACAGGGCAGGAGGACTCATTGGCCGGATCGCTCTGCCACCCACTCGGTGCCATTATTCTTCATCATTGTTGAATGTTGGCATTCAGAGTTCTGCATTAGTGCGAGGACAGATTGCTACCTGGCCAAGGAGAGCAGGCTGACCTTGGATCTGTGGGAGTCCTATTCACAGTACTGTAATGGGAG
The DNA here is from genome assembly GCA_025379985.1 of Phyllomedusa bahiana. Classification (NCBI taxonomy): domain Eukaryota; kingdom Metazoa; phylum Chordata; class Amphibia; order Anura; family Hylidae; genus Phyllomedusa; species Phyllomedusa bahiana. The sequence continues at coordinate 46,518 of JAODAL010010691.1, read as the reverse complement.
AGTTCACAGAGAAGTATTTGCTGCCAGCAAGTTCCGTCCTTTCAATTTCAGAGTAGATTTAAATAAATTGAGAATTCTGAATTTGAATCTAGAAGACAATTTAATTCTCCGAGAATATTCACGCACAGCAGATTTGCTGCAGAAATTTCCACAACTGTCCCTCTCCTCTGGATGTGACTTGCAGAAATCCACATGCTTGCCACAGAACAATGACAATTCGTATCAGTGAAGCAGATATTGAATTGAAGAAATTTCTGCAACAAATTCGTCGTGTGTGAACATTTCAATCAATTTGTTGCAGAAATTTCTGCATTAGTCCCTTCCATCTTGATAGACCTTGAAGAAATCCCGGAGCTTGCCTTCAGAAGAAACCCGTTCACATGAATAGATGTGATTTTTACATCCTAAAAATTCCTGCAACAAATCTGCCAGGTGGGGATGTTCCATTAAGGGCTCGTTCACACGACGTTTTGGATCCGTTTTACGGATCCGTTTTTAACCTGCGAAAACTGGATGCAAACCGCATCCAAAAAGCGGATCCAGAAAACGCAACAGCTGATCCTTTTTTGGATGCGTTTTACGGATCCGTTTTTTAAATGCTTTATTTAAATCAACCTATCAAACTGCAATTTAGTGTGTGTGTGTTGTGTGTGTGTGTGTGTGTGTGTGTGTGTGTGTGTGTGTGTATTATAAATATATATATATATGTAGTTTATATAATATTTATTATATATAATATATATATAATATGTATATATATATATATATATATATATGTATGTATATATAATATGGTATATAATATATATGTTGTGTTGTGTGTGTGAATGTACAATATATATATATATATATAAAGTGTGTGAAAGTCTAATATTATAGTATAATGTGTGGTGTGGTATGTAATAATATAATACTACACTATATATATGTGTATAATATAATATATATATATGGGGTGTGTTGTGTGTGTTGTGTGTGTGTGTAAATGTATAATAATATATATGTGAGATAATATAATATAAAATATATTATATTAATTATATATAATATATGTTGTGTGTGTGGTATGTAATATTTATATGATGATATGATGTGGTATATATTTACATGTTTGTGATGAGATTCATTATGTATATATATAATATATGTGTGATAGTATGCTATATAATATAATATGTTATATATGTGTGTTGTATATATATATATGATGTATATATATATATATATATATATAAATAATAATATTATATATATATATATATATATATAATATATATAAAATATACATTTATAATAATTATATACATTTATAATAGTATATATAAATACTATATAAAAGTATATTTATATATATATATTTATATATATATAAATATACTACTATATACATTTATATATATAATTATATACATTTATATAAATATATATTTATATACATTTATAAACTAAATATAACCCAAACATAATATTCAAATTTTATATTTAATTTAAATCCAATGCGTTTTTGGCAACGAAAACTGATCCAAAACGCACCCAAATGTATGCTGCGCTTTTGGATCCGCTTTCGGGATGCCAAAAGCGCACTCCATTATTTCCTATGGGGATTTCTCTTGCGTAAAAACGCAAGAAGAATTGACATGTCAATTTTTAAAAAAGGATCCGAAAAACGATCGCGAAAAGCGCTTTCGGCAATCACTGGTGTGAACAGCGATGCGCTTTTGCCATTGTAAGCAATGTTAATCACATTGACAATTGTTAGATCCGTTTTGCGGATCCGTAAAACGGATCACAAAAACGTCGTGTGAACAAGCCCTAAGGCTGAATGCACACGTGATAGATTTTGGTTTAGATTTTACAGTAGTGTTTTGTTTTTTTTTTTTTTGTTTTTTACATGGACTTCCATGGGAGAGTGTGAAAACTGCACTAAAGTCTACAGATGAAACATTGCTTCAGATTTTGCCTTTTCCAATTGAAATCAGTGTAGAAGAAACCATGACACAATCCGTGTGTGCTCACTCTAAGAGCACGGGTTTCCGGCCAGTGTTTCAGACGGTTTGCGGTTTTGCAGACCGTCTGAAAAACCGGCCGCAAACTAGCACAACGGGCTCCTATGGAAAACCGTGCAGCAGTCCCCACTGCACGGGTTTTCCGCCTGCGGGCCGCCTGAAAAACATTGAAAATGCACATTCTTCCGTCCGGTTTTCGGACAGAATCTGTGCAAGCCAATGTGAAGGGGGAGGGCTTTTCTCCGCTCATCGTGGAGAAAAGCCGTCACCTCCCACCCCGTGGGGACGGCCGCAAAACAGGACAAATACCGGTCGCATAAGTCTACCAGTATTTGTCCATTGCCATTGCTAGGGTACGGAAACCGGACGGAAGAATGTGCATGCTCAATGTTTTTTGAGGGGGCAGCGGGGAAAACCCGGCAGTGGGGACTGCTGGCACGGGTTTTCCATAGAGAACCATTGTGCTCATTTTCGGCCGGTTTTTCAGGTGGTCTGAAAAACCGCAAAGCGGCTGAAAAACCGTCCGAAAACCCGTGCCGTGGGGACATTCCCTAAGGGTATTTTCACACGATGTACTGCAGCGTGTATAGTATGCACCGCAGTGCATCGTGTCTTTCGGTACTCCCACTTCACGAGGGGGGGGGGGGCCAGCAGCCCGCCGGCCCCATTGGCCTTAAATTTACCCCGGGGCGCAATTCGGCGCAAGTAATTGATATGCGTTTATTTTCCCCGTTTTTGAAACGCCCGGGGAGAGGGGGCCCGAAAACCCCATAGTTTTTCTGTAGAAACTATGGTTTAAAGGGAAATTTTCGGCGGCCATCTCGCCCATTAGAGCGCGAAACGGGGGCGAAATGCGTGCCAAATTTTAAACGCCATGTGAACATACCCTAAGATTGAATGCACACTTGATGGATTCTGGGACATATTTTACTGAAGATTTTTCTACATGGACTTCCATGGCAGGAGGCAAAATTAAAGTAAATGTTTCCTTCAGTAAAATCTGCATAAAATTCCCAGCAAATCCGTCCAATGTGCTCTCATCCATGGGTGAATGCACACGGGATGGGTTTGCTGCGGAAATTTTTCACAGAGAATCCGTAGTTAACAGCAACAGATTGTGTGGATTTTGTTGGCGAGTCAACCTCATTTAACTCTGAGATAAATCTACAGTACATGGGTGATAGAAATGAATATGCTGCAGACTGAAAACTCTGTGTCCAAAGTCAGTTTCCATTGGGGCTTTGGGATTTGTAAAACCCCAAAACCACATTACGGGATGCTGAAACCCTTTGGGCCAAATTTTCAAAAAATTTTAAAACCAGTGTGCTTTGGGCCCCTTAAAAGGGGGTTGTCTCACTACAAGGATTACTTTTTATGTTAAAAAAAACTTGCAAAAACAAGTCACTTTGCAATATATGTCCTTTAACATTTTCCTCCTATTCCCTAGATTTTCCCCTCCTTGTATTTGGGGGGCGGGCATCAGCCCCTCAGGTTTCAAAATAAAAGCCCTTTTGGCTTTTTAACGGGCACCCTTTCCGGGAACCCTTAAAAACAAGGGGGGGCCCCCTGAAAAAAATAAACCCAAAAAACGGGAACTGAGGTGGGATGAAAACAATGTAAAAACCCAACCCCTTTAAAGGGAAAATTTTCCAACCCCTCTGTTTGCAAAAACCTACAGGCCCCCAGCTTCAAACCGAAAAATTTCCCCTTTTCCAAGCCCAAAAATTTATTTTTTTCCCACAAAATTACCCCCCTTGGTTTTCCTATTTTCAGTATAAAATCCCCAAAATTTATAAATCATTTAATTCCCCCCCCCAAACTAAAGAGCCTTCAAGGGTTTTTTAAAAATTTCCCCCTTTCCAATTATCGGAAAAATAAATAAAACAAGCCCCCTTAGCTTCCGGTTTAAATTTTTCCCCCCAGAAAAGAAAAAAACCCGGAGGTTGGCCCCCATTAAAATTTAAAAAAACCCTTGTTCCCCCGCAAAAGATAAAACCTACCCAAAAATTCCACCCAACTTTTAAAAAGGTCAAGGGGCCCAACCTGGGGCCCATGAAAGAAAATTTCCTATGTCAAAAAATTTAATTTTTTTGGCCCTTTACCCAAACCAATAAAGAGCCCCCTTTAAAATTTTTCAAAATAGCGCTCGGGAAAAAAAGAGAGGGGGGTTCTGTTTGGTTTCTTTTGGGCAACAAAAAAATTTTAGCCCTACTTTTTTTCACACATGGGCCCCTAGAGTTTATTTTGGTAAAGGGCCAATTTTGAATGCATAGTAAAACCCTTACAAAAAAAAATTTTCGGGAAAAAAACCCTTATTTAAATATCACTGAAGTGTAGACCTTTTTAAGGTCTTTATTTCAAAAAAAAGTTTAAATTTAAGTTGCAGCCCCTAATATACATTTATGGGCCCCGGAGGGAAAAATTTTTGGGACAAAATAGTAAGGTTTATTAATACAAATCTATTTCCCATGTGAAAAAGAGGGACATTCAAAGAGCAAAAAGGGACATGGGTTAAAGATGGGGATTGTCCCTTCCAAAACAGAGACACTTGGGAGGTATGTTTATCTCCTGAACAAAGCAAAATCAAAACAGAAATTTTTTTTGGAAATAGTAATTCTTTTACTTTTTCCTACATTTAAAAGCTTTAAATTTTTGGTGGAAAACCCCCTTTTAAGGGCATGTCTCCACTGAAAATGAAAATCGTTTAAAGAAATTTAAACCCTAAAACCGCCAAAAATACGCTCTTTTAAAGCAGCCCATAGATTTAAATAAAAAAAAAAACTACCTATTTTTCAAAAACGGGGTCTTTTTTCTTTGCTCGTTTTCTGGCCCCGGGTGAAATTATACAAAAAAGTTTAATATAAAACGTCATTGCAATGACCCCCTCAATCAATTGAAAGGGCGAGGGAAAAAAAAAGAGAACCGACCGGGTTTTTTCACAACCGTGAAAAAACCCCGGGGCCCGTGTTCAAAAAACAGTTGATTTTTTGGCCATTTTTTTGCCCGGGAGGCAGTGTAGACCTAGCCTAAGGGTATGTTCACACAAGGCGGATGTGCAGCTAAATCCAAAGCATTTCTATATAGAAATCTGCGCTTCAAAACCGGCACCAAGTAGTTCCGTTTTTGTCTCCGATTTTTCTGCATTGCCCTTCTTTTCCCCGTCCTTTGTAGAAAAATCTGTTTTTTTGATCCGTTTTAGGGAAAACGTTAACACGGCTTTTTGGGAAAGCTTTTCCCCCTTTTTCCAAAACCTCATCCAAACCACTTTAAGGCCTATTCACATGACTAAATTTGGGCCCCGGGGGTTCCGACACGGGTTTTCCAGAAACCAAATCGCGCCTATTTTGTTAAACATTTTTTCCCAAAAGGGAAAACCTTTTTTAATATTCACATCCGGGGTTTTTGGGACCCGGGCCCTTGCCGCCTTGTGTGAGAACCCCTCCTGTCAATTCCTGACGGGTTTCTCAGCCGGGTGGCCGCGCGGTTGCCGCGGGGGGGGGCGCGGCGGGCCCGGGGGCGCGGTTTGGCCCCCCCTGCCTATTAATTTGCAGGGTGGAAAAACCCTCTCCGCAATCCGCACCCCAACCACGCCCCACCCACCCCCGAGCCCAAACCCCGCGCCCCCCGCCACAAACCCGTGTCGGGGCCCCAGTTTGCGGGAGGACGGGACGAGTTCTGGCCGCGGAAAACCGCGGCCCCAAACCCACCGTGTGAACGGGGCCAAACCTCGCTATAAAACACCTTCTTCAAACGAGGTTTTGACGAGGTTAGGGATCATTTTTTCGACAAAGGTTTTTCCCCCATCCCAAATGAAAAACCCAAAGGACCTACCCGCGCCTGAAACCCCGCTTCAAGAGTTGACTTTGAAACCTTCTTTTTCCATTGCTTCCAAAGTGGTGTGTAAAAACCTCTTTCGTGGGGTGAACTACAACGGGGTTTTATATGGGAAAATCAAATAAACGGGGGGCCTTTTTTTAAAAAGCTTTTTGGGCGGGGAAACGCTCCAAAACCTCATCCAAAAACTTTTGGTGAACATGCCTTTAACTCTGCCCTACACTGCAAAAAAAAAGGGTCCGTTTTTTTCAGCTTTTTTTTCTTTTTCTAAAAACCCTGGAAAAACGACTGTTTTCATCTCCCATAAATTTCTAATGAAAAACCCCTCCTGCTGTCAAACACTGAGCTTCTTTTTTCTGCGGGTTTTTTTTTCCGGGTCGTTTTTTGCAACATGCTCTAAAAACGCCAGACCCGGGGCAAAAAAATTTACTACAGGACCCTATGGAAAGCCCCGGGGACGTTTTGGCGCTTTTTTTTGGGCCGCGTTTTTTTCAATGAAAACCCTCCCAGCCCCCCAAAATTTTTACCCCTTTAAAAAATTTGGGGAAAACAAAGGTTATACCTGATAAAATTTTTGCAAAACCAATGTCTTATGTGTCCTTTTTTTTTACCCTTTTTAAAAAAAAATCAAACTTTGGTCCCCTAACGATTTTTTTTCCCCAATTCATATTTTTTTCGCTAAAAAAAGGGGTTTTTTTTTTTTTTTCCCGATTTTTTTACCAGAATCCCCGGTTTTTTTTTTTTTTTTTTTAAAAAGAATTTTTATCTAAAAACCTTTTTTAAAAAATATTTTAAGGGACTAATAAAGTTTTCTCCTTTCTGACACTGAAAAACGTTTTTTTTTTTTGGCCCAAATCCTTTTTTTTTTTCCCGGGTTCCCGGGGTTTTAAAATTTCCTTTTTTTTTACAAATTTTGGGGGCTAATAAAGTTTAACCCCCCTTTTGACGCCCAGAAAAAACCTTTTTTTTCAGATTTTGGCGCAAGAATCCGTTTCTTTACTTTTTTGGGGACTTTAAAAAAATTTTTTTTTTTTTTTAAAAAGGGTTTTGGCGCTAATAAACCCTTTTTCTCGCCCCCGAACGCCAAAAATAGTTTGTTTTTTTTTTACGGGGGAAAAATTTTGGGGCCCGAATCCTTTTTTTTTTTTTTTTTCGGGTTTTGGTGGGAAAAATCCCCTTTTTTTAACCAAAATTTTTTCGCTAAAAAGGTTTATTTTCGCTTCTGGCGCTAAAAATAAGTTTTTTACAGATATCCCCGGGGCTAAAATCAATATCTTTAAAAATTTTGGCGCTAATAAAAATGATCTTGCTTCTTTACACTAAAAAAAATTTTTTTTTAATGGGAATTTTTGGCACAATAAGCGTTTTTTTTGGGGTTTTTCCGCTTAAAAAACCTTTTCTTTACAGATTTTGATGCAATACAGTTATCTTTTCTGTATGGAAAGATAAAGTGGGTTTTTTTGGGGGTTTGGTTTCCCAAAAAATTAAAAAAAATAGTAGCACGCAGACCGCACAAAAGGGCAATGTGCTCACAATTCTAAAAGTGATCTAAAGGAAGTGACAAATTAACATGTTAACTCCACCTGTAAAGGGGGTTGTTTACATCCAATGGCTTAATTTTTTGGCCCAAAACCTAAAAAAAGGGAAGGGGCAAAGAAAGGGTTCAAAAAAACGCTCCAAAAAACGGCCGGGTTTTTTTGCTTCTTTTCACACAGGGGGACAAAAAACTGTTTCCTGAACGTTTTTTAGTCATTTGTTTTCAGGTCGTTTTTTTTCCACGCAGGGAGACAAAAGGGCCCAAAACACAGATTCTCTGCCCGAATGCTTTTGAGGGTTTAGCTGCAGAAAAGGCCGTTTGGGTCCGCCCGAAGAACATCCCTAAATCAGGCATCCCCAAAAATGCGGCCCTCCAGCGTTGGGGGACTACAACTCCATTTTTATAATCAAAAACCGTGGGGGAAAGATGGGGGTTTTAGTTTCCCAAAAAAAAAAAAACTGGGGGGCCGCATTTTTAAAGGGTGGGCCCCTCTAAATTTATGGAGAGACACCGGGAGAAAGGGGACCCGTGGGCCCGTGTTTTAGCTGTAGTGGTCACGCCGTGTGGATGTGACAAGAGTCTGGTGGAGGACCCCCCCGGGCCAGATCAGTTTCCCAAACCCCTTTTAAAGTTTCTAAAAAAGGGTTTTTGGAAAGACCCCTTTAAATTGTATCCGGCTTTTTGACAGGAAATCTGGTTAAACTTTTCTTTAGTTTTAAATTTTCTATGGGCATAGTTTTCAGGCCCATCATTTTTTTTTAAACCGTAATGTTAGTGATTACCCACTGACCCGGGGGAAATTAATGGGGGCGGTGGGGCTTCTTGCACCTTTTTTGGGTAAGGAAATATTTTAACCCCAGTAAGTGTTTTTTCCAGTCACCCCCGGGGGAGGGGAGGGGCAGGGGCCCCCAAATTCCCAAACCCCACAGATGATTTTTGCAGGCCTGATCCCCTTGGGTTTTTTTTGGGGGAAAAGGTAAACCACTGCTATTTTCCGAAGGGGGGCTCCTTTTTTTTTTTACCCACTGGAAAATATTAAAGCTCACTCAGCCGCCATACATGTTTTTAAGGGGGAATCGGGGGCTTAAGCCCACCGATGGGTTTGAAGGTGGGATGGGCACCGTCATTTATTGGGCCCCGTTCCCAGACCCAAAATGGAAAAACCACGTTCAGTTTTTACATGCTGGTTTACTTCATTAAAGTCACAGATGCTCTGTGAAAGCAAACGTCATTTAAGAGCCAGTCCAGGAGCAGACGGGTGGGCCCAGCTCCGACCATGTATCACCTAGTTGACCATTCATTTGAATGGGGCTGGGCCAAAAATTAAAAGCCCATCTCCCCCCGCCGGGGGCATAAGTGTCTGGCCAGATACGGCTTTTCCCCCCCAATGGGCAGCTGATTTCCAGGCCCCGGGGTTTTTGGGGAGGCGAAAAATATGCTTTTGTAAAAGGGGCCAAAAAAAACCCTTAAAATTTACAATAACAAATGTCTGTTTTTGTAAAGACAGGGTGGGGCCCCATTACGTAAGAAACCCGAACCATCGGACAAGAAGGAGATTATCATAGAAATAAGTGTTTTTGCCGTTGGGAATGCAGAATTCCCTTATTTGGGTCCCACAAACCTCATTAAATTTTACCAAAATTTTGACATTTTCCCCCAAATCTTGTTTTCCCTTTTTCCCTTTTCACGTTGAAAATAGTCGGCAAAAATCACCATAGAGTAGGGGGCTTTTTTGGGCTGCTTGGTTAATGAGCTAAGTAATGCATTACACGATGGACACCCTTGGTACCCAACACACCAACTCCGACTCCTCAATCTCCCAAACGCCTGACTCCCTCATACATTTGGGGCCCGTTTTAATTATAACTTTACTGTAGTAAAAATGGTAAAATCAGGCTGTTTTAAACAAACCCTTTTGATACAATAATCAACTATTTAGGTGAACAGACACGACAAGCAAAAGGGGAAAAAATGTCCTTTTTAACACTTGTGGGTAGAGTTGAAAAAAAGCTGTATTTGTATCCAATTTCCCTTTTGCAAAACCCAAAATTTTTTGGGGAATTTTAAAAGAAAAGGGCCTGGGGTCAAAATTTTGGTCAAGCATGCTCGAATCTGATTTTAAGCCCAGAAGGATTTTAGGCGTTTTTGAAAAACCCAAAGGGGGATTTCTTAAATATAAAAAAAAAAATAAAAAATTTAACATTTCTTTTTTTTGGGGCAAAACAGTAAAATGCAGTTTTCAGGAAAAAAAATCGCAGAACTAAGCAATGCTAAAAACTGCAAGTCAATTTATGTATAAGATAGGTTTAAAATGAAATGTATATAAAATTACAGTACCTCAGTTTCAAGGCTGTAGTGGGTGGTGAGAGATTGGAGCCTGAAAGTCACAAGTTTTAAAAAAATTGTTACCCTTTTGCTTTTCAGTGTAAAAAAATATTTATTGGATAAAGACTTTAAACACAAAAAATTGTAAGTATGGGAAAAAAACTGCAGGGAAAATTTGGAGGGCTCTGAATTTTGGGTTTTGAGAAAAAAGTAAAATTTCCTCCCTCAATCCCTGCATACATGACCTCAAAATCTGATCTCATTATTTCCAGGGTAGAGAAAGGCCTCCCCTACACTAACTTTGGGGTTGGGGGGGAAATCGGTACCACAGGGGGAACATCTCTAACAATTTTTAGGGTAAAAAAGGGGAAATTTTTTCAGCCACAGTTTAAAATTTTTGATTAATGGTTTATCTTCTACTTCTTTGGGAAAACAGGTGAAACATTTTTCCCGAAATCTTTTTGCCTTTTTGGGGGCAGAATCTTTTTTCCCCTGGGGGGACCCATTGGGCCCGCTCCATGCCTCAATTACAAATTCTCAGTGATGAGGCCCGAAAGATATGGGGGCAGTTGCACTGGCCACCCAATTCCTCTTGCTCTTTGCACTGCCTCGAACTAACTGGACCCAAAATTAAAAATATTTTTGGGGGGGTTTTGAGTAGGGCCCCTTTTTTTTACGGGCTTTCCCACTCCCCCCAGCCCTGCAATACACCCTATTTAAAGGGGGTTTTTTTCCCCCTTTTATCAATTAGCTTTAAAAAATGTAGGGAACAAAATCAAAAGTTTTCCAAAAAAAATTCGTTTTGATTTGCTTTCCTTCAGAGTTAGAACAGTTCTTATCTCCTGCTTGTGTACACAAGCGTCTGTAGGTTACAGTGGGTTCACACTAGTTTAAGGAAATTTTGAAGAAAAGGACCCCGGCGGAAAAATGCAGTGCAGAAATTTGGGCCCCCAAAAAAATCTACTACGTTTTTTGAGGGCCCGGGAGGAAAAACGTAAAGTTCCGGGGGAAAAAGACAAATGCAGCCCACGTTGTGCTACGTCTGCTCTATTATCCTTTACCGGGCCACCAAGACCGCGTTGCGGTATCCGCCGAGGTACCCCAAAGGATACCTGCAACATATGCATTAACGTAGTGTGAACCCACCCTTACCGACCACCTCTGTGCTCTCACAGCTCTGGCCGGAAGGTGATTTTCCCCTTCCCGCTTTTAAAAACCCTTTTTATCAAACCCAAGTCCCTGTAAAAGGGCCCAAACCAGGAATAGCAAGGGTTTCTGCCCACTTCATGCAGCCTTAACCGGAAGTTTTTAGCCCGAAGCGCCTTTGAATTGCAGGCCCCCGGGGAAACAGCATTTTTGAGAGCTCTGTTTAACTATACGGGGGCCCGTCAGGTTTTTTGTTTACGGTGTCCAATTTTTTTAGGGGGAAAACAATTTACATTTGAAATTTTCCGGGCAGCTTCGGCTCACACTTCCTTTACGGGGCATGAAGTGCAAGAGCCTGCTTTTCCTGGCTGAGCCTGTTCAGGGACTTTGGTATGGAGGCATTAAAGCAGAGAGTACTCCCCACCCCGGGCCAGAATGCCGTCTGCGTTTTTTTTTCTATCATATTTATGGAACCCGACAGGGCCCCAAAAAAAAGATGTAAATGGGACTTAGAATGGGGTTTTTAAAGGGAAACCTGTCACATAGGTTATCCCCCCCTTGCGAGGCAGCACAAGCTAGTGTCGACCTGCGTTCCCAGCACTGTGCCCCTTAGGGCCATTCACACGGCTGATTCCCGGCGTAATTCGGGGACAGATTTCGCCCCGCAATTACCCCGGGCTGGGGGCAGCGGGGGGGGGGGGGCCGGCGACACACTCATTATTCCGGCGCTACACGCCTAAATAATTGACTGTTTTCTCCCCCCGGGTGATTGCCGGCGGGTGAGAGTAGACGAAATCCATGTTCCTATGAAACGTGGTTTTACCGTAATGCGGGGATTTTCACCCGTACTGCAGCGCAAATAGGCCCCGAGCGGTAAAAATCCCGGGGCCCAAACACCGTGTGAACGAGGCCTTTATTCTTAAGATGCGGGTTTTAGAGCATTTAACCCTCAAACTTATTCAGGGCATTTAGCCCCCCCACCAAAGCTACCCCGCCCCTGACCCTTTATTCACATGTTTCTACCTATTCAAAGTAATAGGTTTGTCAGTTCAGGGGGCGGGGCTAGCCTCAGGTGGGCGGGGTTTAAAAAAAAAGACTCTCTATACGACTCTTTCTGGCTGAAAACGGCAGATTTGAGCATTAAATACACGAAAACTGCAGCATCTTACAGAATAAGGGACACAGCGGGAAACGCAGTCGCACAGCTTTGCTTTCCCCCGAAGGGGGGATAATCTTTGACATTTCCCTTTTTTAAAACCTTCGAGTGAGAAAAGTTGGGTTTTCTTTTTTCAGAATTTGGGAAACCCAAGATCTGCAGCAGAGTTCAGCAGCCAAGTGTATAAAAAAAAACAAAAAAAAAAAAACAACTTTTACTCCCTCTTGCTGAAATTTTCATTTTTGGGTTCGCACATTTTTATAGGGGATTTCCCGCGGAAAAAATGCGAAAAACCGTCCGAATGTAATATTTTTTTGATTCAAAAAAATGGTTTCGAAATCCCCACCTTTTGTTCTTTTCGGATTCCCCCGCGGTTTGCGGGAAAATCCAAAGGAAAAAAAATAAAAGTCCTTTCTTTCCCCGGACCAAATTCACCATACAGATGAAAGAGAAACCCCTGGGAAACTTTTAAATGTGCCCACAGGACACTTTTTTAAAAGGGTGCAAATGATAAAGGGTCGCCCGAAGCATCTCCGGACACGCGAGCGCTTACTTGAATCCGTGGTAAAAGATTTATGGAGGATATTAAAAACCCGAGTTTTCCCGACCCGGGTTTCCCTAATGGTACCTTGATAAAAAGTCTAACCAAATAGTTAAAGGGGTTGTCTCGCTATATTGATTCATCTTCCCTCAGTCCTGTTTGCTTGGTTTCACTTTGGATTCGGGGCTGTGTGTACTGGCTTTTCCCCTAGTAAAGCCCGGTCGTAGCTTAGCAAACCAGTGCTGGCAGCCCATCAGGGATAAACAGGTCTTAGCTGTAGCGAACAGTAAAGGGACCCTGGGCCCCCAGGGAGATGAACAGGTCTGGCTATAGCGACCATGCTGGCGCCCCATCAGGAAAGGTGGAACAGGGTTGTAGCTATAGCGACCTGAGGACTGATGCAGCCCATACAAAGGGGAATCTAGGAATAGGTAGGCACTGTTAATGGAAATTTGCAAAAATGACTTGTTTTTGCAAGATTATTAACATAAAAAGCAATCCTTGTAGCGAGACGACCCCTTTAACTATTTGGATGTTTTAGGCAGAGCTCAAAGCCTGTATCATGTAGGGCTTGACTTGTGAGCCTTCAGTACTTGGCATGGCCCTTTCTTTTTCTGTCACTGGGCCCGTGCCCTCCTTGTGGGAGCGGGGGTTGTTCTGTGCCCGCCTGTGCGTGGGCTTCACACACAAACCTATCCTCTGCTGGTTTATGATATCTATCTACCCCTCTCTTTTTCCCGGCTATTACCAGGAGAAAGGTGGAGAGTTTTCGTGCCCTGAAGTTGCAAACTGCTGATTGGAAGATCTGTAATTACACCCGGGGGCTGCTTAAGACCCCATCTGATAGTGTCCCCAGGGGTGGGCCAGCCCGGAATGAAACTTGACAGAAATAAAACACTTATATGTCAATATAAAATCTGAGATGTAGTAGGGAATCATGGACTAATAGACAAAATAGACCTCTACATGGCTCGGAGGTTGAGGATTCTGGTCAGGTGTTCCACTTTTTACTCAGAAATCTTATAACCCTATATATCACAGAGCTCAGTTTCTCTCCTCTACATCTAACCCTATATATTACAGAGCTCAGTTCTCTCCCTCTATCATATAACCCTATATATACAGAGCTCAGTTTTTCTCCTCTATCATATAACCCTATATATCACAGAGTCCTCCCCTTTTTAAACTCCCTCCCCTTCCCCATCATATAAACCCTATATATCACAGAGCTCAGCCCCTTTTTCTTCCTCCCATTTTCATAAAAACCCCATATATCACAGAGTCGCTTCTCCCCATCTTCCTCCCTGCTCTCCCCATCATATAACCCTATATATCACAGAGCTCAGCTTCTCTCCTATATCATATAACCCTATATATCACAGGCTCAGCTTCTCTCCCTCTATCATATAACCCTATATAATCACAGAGCTCAGTTTCCCTCTCCCCTATTTTATCCCTATATTCACAGAGCTCAGATTCTCTCAGCGCCCCCCCCCCCCCTTCCCCGCGCTGAGCAATTACACCGTGTGAACCTTAGGGTCTGTCTACACAATGAGAATTTCAAGTCGGAAACCATGTGGATTCCACCTTGAAATACTCATTAAAAAACAGATGTAATATCATACCCATTGACCTCAATAAAAAAATACGCGTTGTGTAGATGCGTATTTGCTCTGTTGGTTTTTTTTAGAGGAAAAAACCCCAGGAAACCTATATGTTCATTTTTCCATTGGCTTCCACATCAAAAAACGCATTCAAACGTGTGCTTTGGGAGTACGCGCTGATCCGTGAGTAATGTATGTCAATGGGGCCGGTGGGCTGCTGTCCCCCCCCCCCCCACCCACACACACCCGCCGTGGGAGTACGTGCGTATTAGCGTGAGCTCCCGATAGACACAATGTGCTGCGGCGTGTACTGTACGTGCCGCAGTACATCGTGTGAACATACCTTAGGGTTTATTCACCGGACTGACTTTCAGCGCTGAATCTCTGCAGAATCCGCATGGAAAATCCACAGTGATTTAGCACGGATTTTCAATTGTTGATGTGGATCTGATGACGTTTAGAGGCAGATTTTTGCCTCTATATACCAGGGCTGTGGAGTCGGAGTCGGAGCCTATTTTGCAGGAGTCGGAGTCGTCATAAAAGGGACCGACTCAGACTCCCAAAATATAAAATTTGGTCCAGTCAGTTCGATGCAAAGAGCAAGAGGAATTGGGTCCGGCCAGTGCTGCTGCTCCCATATCTTCAGCCTCATCACATGAGGAGTGTAATTGATGACATGGAGCAGGCAAAGCGCTGCCCCCAGGGGAGAAGAACCCGCCCCCAGGGTAACCAGATTTCAGCAAAATTTTTCACCTTTTTTCAAAGAAGTAGCAGAGATCAACCATTCCTCAAAACTGACTGTGGCTGAGGCAATTCCTTTATACCCTGACATTGTTAGAGATGCTGCCCCGTGGTCACTGCCTTGCCCCAACCCAAGTTAGTGTAGGAGAGGCGTTCTCTAGCCTGGAAATAATGAGATCAATGTGAGGTCATGTATGCAGGATCTTGATGGAGGCAATACTATTTCTCAGAACAATTCAGAGACTCCACAAATGTTCCTGCATGTTTTTTTGCATATTTACCATTTTTTGGTGTTCTAAAGTCCTATCCCAAAAAATATATTTTACACTGACAAGAAAATGGTAACAATGTTTTAAACTTTTGAGACTTTCAGGCTCCAATATCTCCAAACCACTACAGCTTTGTACATGAGGCTCCTGTTATTTTAGATAGTCATCTTACTATCTTATACATAAATGTGACTAAGTATTTAGCATCTGCTTAGTTCTGCAGATTCTTTCCTGTAACTGCCATTGTTACTGTTTGCTCCTAAAAATCAAAATGTTAATTTGTATTATTTTGTTATATTTGGTAAAATTCACCTTTTGGTTTTCAACTGCCTGAATCCTTCTGGGCTCTGAATCAGATTCAAGAAATCTTACAAAATCTGATCCCAGGTCTTTTCTACACATTCCAATGTTGGTGCAGACGGACTTGGATACAAATACAGCTTTTTCTTCAACTCCACCCACAAGTGGTTCAAAAAATCAAAAAATTTTATCCTTTGCTTGTCAGTGTCTGTTCTACCTAAATAGCTTGATTATTGTATAAAAAGGGTAAAAGCCGGGTGTTTCCATTTTACTACAGTAAAGTTATCACTTAAAAAATTGGCGCCTGAGGGGTTGGGGATTCGGAGGTTTGTGAAATTGAGGCGTCGGAGTCGGGGCTTTGGCTTGCCGACTCCACAGCCCTGCTATATACTATGTGAAGATTCAGCGCTAAATTCGCCTCAAGACTGTCATTTTTTCTTTCGGCGTCGTGTGCACTGAGACTCTGATTTCTTTTTTTATTGGAAAAAAATGTGGATTTGGAGACCGATTCTGCGTTTGTGTCTGAATCGGTGTCCAGATCAGCCATGTCAACGTATCTTATCTGCAATAAAATCTTCATGCTGTTTTTTTTTTTTTCCCTGTAATGAATAATTTTATGCAAAAAAATTTCCCGTGGGTACACTGCAACAAATTTTGAAAGGAGTACTTTCCTGGTACTAGACTCCTGCAGATCCTGTATTGCGATTGAATATTTTTCATGCGCAAAAAACGCAGCATTTCCTCTGTGTGAACGTATCTTATCTGCAACAAAATCCTCCCGCGCCCCCCTCCCTCGTAACCGAAGTAGTCATAAATTTCCTGCAACATACGGATGAGACTCCTGCAGATTGGCTGATACTGTATTGCGCTGCACATTTTTCAAAAACCGCATGGTGTGAACGCAGGCTTTGGATAGGAGTCTGCTCGGGACTCACGAGGTTGTGGTACATGCGTCCTGGACGGCATCTGTTTGGGGATCATCTTCTCAGCCGTTCACCCCATTCCTACAGGCGACTGACTTAACCCTTTAACCCCTGCCTCAGCATTACGTTCCCTATCCCCTCACTATCATGAGATCACTTTTTTTGCTTTTCCCCCGCAGCGCAGGGTCGCCCCGTTAACCTATTCGGACTTGGCGCCATCCCTCGCTTCTTACCTGGGACTTCTAATTGAGCCCGGTAACGGCACCCATGTGGCTGGAACAGGTTGATGTGATGAAGCGCTCATGCATTGTCTTTGATGGGAGCTTGTGTGTGTGGGAGGGGGATCTAATCCCACTTAGTATTCAGTGGACGAGTATGGTAGTATTACTAGGCAGCCCACGGCTCAGCTTCCTCCTCTCATTCACCAGACTGTGTCTCTCTGGCCAGGGAGCGGACGGATCCGATGATACGGGGACTGCAGATAGCAGGTGATTGTGCGTTATGTGCTGCTCGTGTGTGTGTGTGACACTTGTATGTGGGGAGGACGGTGCTGCAGGATTACTCCATACTGCAGCACACCGCTCTCTACATAGCGTCTATTATATGGCTATAATATATTGATTTATTAGGTTCTTACCGCTACAGAAGGCAACCTGTTATGGATGGGTCGTCCTCCCACAGACCATTTCAGTAGATGGGTAGCACTCCTACCCCCGTCCTAAGTGTGTGTGCATGCTACTGGTACCCGGGTAATTCTAAAAAAATTTAAATTTAAAATCTAAAATTTTTCATTTTCTGTGCTATTTTGAGAGATTTTGCTTCGGGTCTCCCTCTCCTCTGCTTATTAACGGGCCGCACGTCACTATATATTAAATGTCGGGTGAAGCGATCCGGGCAGCGTCGTTGCGGCTCCCACAGGGCTGGTTTATGTCCGCTTATTGCACCCGCATTTAATAGCCATTTTGGGGACGGTGTGCTGTGCCAGCTCTTTTCAGTCTATCCGCATGCTGCTGGGGTGGAGCCTAGAAAATGATATCACCCTTCATAAAATGATGTCATGTTGAAGTTGATGCTCGGCTTTTGGGCACAGCGACACCCTGTATAAAAATGTTATGGGCTGCGCAACGCAGTGCGTCCAGGGGTTTATCTGAGGAGGGGAGAAGACTAAGGTGCTATGAATGGGAGGGGAGATGGTACAGCGTCGGGCTAGAAGTTCATGCACTTAATAATTTAAGAGCTGCGAGAGGATCTCCTCTGTAATGTCTAGTTCCTGCAATAAAATCCTCCCGTGACCACTGACTGAGCCGCTGCTTCTACGTCATCGGTGGACAACAATAGGGAGCTCCGGAGTAATGGAGGGGAATGATTGCTTTGACCTGGTCTACTCCTCTCCTGCACGTGTCTCATTTAGGCTGTATGCCCTGGTCACTGCGTGGGTTTTGCTGCTGTTGTCGTGCAAAAACTGCAATCTGATCAGGATGAAAGTACCCAGCCTTAAAGGGGTTGTCTCACTACAAGGATTGCTTTTTATGTTCAAGATCTTGCAAAAACAAGTCACTTTGCAATGTGTGTCCATTAACAGTGTCCTACCTATTATGAGATATCCCCTCTTGTATGGGCTGCATCAGCTCCTCAGGTCGCTATAGCTACAGACCTGTTTGAGCTATCCTGATAGGCTGCCAGCACTGGTTGCTATAGCTACAGACCTGGCTTGTACTGCCTAGTGGAAGCCAGTAAACACGCCCCTGAATTCAAAATGAAACCAAGAAAACAGGACTGAGGTAAGATGAATCAATGTAGTGAGACAACCCCTTTTAAGGCACCGCATGGGTAAGCTGGCAGGATTGGCACTTTTTCTGCTGGAGGGTCTGTGAATCCATGTAGTGAGACAACCCCTTTAAGAGGGTTGTCTCGCCATGCTGTTTCACAGAGCCACAGCCAGTTTTAGGCTCCCTTTTCCTGTTGTAATGCTACTCAAAATAAATGACTATTGAGCCAAATTATAGTGAATTATTTCTATCTTATATCAAATTTATGTAATCAGCCTTGATGATGCACACCTGTTCAGGCTGTGGGTGGTTCTACAGTAGTGATTGGCATATCAGCTCTGCTATCTTTAGCTGATCCTGTTAGAGAGACATTGGTGATGGAAGGGGTTTAAACAGCGGAGCATAAGGCTGCAGAGCTCTCAAGGGTTAATGTTGGTCAGTGACATAGATAAACCAGATCCTGTGCTGATGCTAAGACACAGCAGGGAGTGACATCACCATGGTCGGCTGGAGCAATGAGAGCTGAGAGAGGTGGTCTGTTACCTGAGGAAGCTATCTGCAGCAGTGGTTGGCATATCATCTCTGCTATTTTTAGCTGATCCTGTTGGAGAGACATTGGTGATGGAAGGGGTTTAAACAGCAGAGCACAAGGCTATGGAGCGCTAAAGGTTTGAAGTTTGTCAGTGACACAGATAAAGCAGATCCTGTGCTGCTGATAAGACACAGCAGGGAGTGACATCACCATAGTCGGCTGGAGCAATGAGAGTGGAGAGAGGTGGTTGGTTACCTGAGGAAGCTTGTGTATACAACAGGAGATGAGAACTACTCTAACTCGAAGAGGAAGCAAAGTCAGAATAGCAATGTATTTGGTAATGATTTTTAAAGCTAATTATTGTGGTAAGAATACCCCTTTAATGGTTTCCAACCATACACACCTGGAAGCAATGGTCTTATATTTTCCTCTAACTTAAGTTTCATAGGAAAATGATTTACAATTGCTGTGTTTTGGGAGGGAGAGAGTACATGGAAACTTCATGGTTGGAAAAACTGAAAAAGTAAAATAATCAATGTACTTAAAGGGTTGTTCTCATCATGCTCTTTCACAGGGCCTGCTTTTCAGCTTCAGACTCCTGTTCAGGCTGAGTGCGGTTTAACATGAGTGATTGACATATCAGCTCTGGTATTCCTTGCGGAACCTGTTTAGAGAGACATTGGTGATGATGTGGTCAAATCAGCAGGGCACAAAGCTACAGAGTATTTAAAGTTTGTCAGTGAGAAAGCTAAACAATTTCCTGTGCTGCTGATAAGACACGGCAGGGAGTAACGTCGCCATCCCGGCCAGGGCTCTAGAGCGCAGAGAGGGGATTGGTAACACAGGAAACCACCTGTAAACAAGCAGAGATGGGAACTGCTCTATCTGTAACAAATGCATTGCTTTTCTGATTTGCTTATGGTTATAGACCTTTATGTTCAAAGCTAATCAATGTGGTGAGAATACCCCTGTAAAGCTCGGTTCCCACGTTCAGATGCAGTTTTTGAAGCCAAAACCAAGAATGGATTTAAAATGAGGGGAGGTCTGTTATTCCTATATGTGCCTCCTCCAATTATGATCCATTTGGCTTCAGTAAGTGCATCAAACAACCTGAACATGGGAGCACACCCTCAAAGCAGGACAGAAGTTGCATAGTACGGTTGAAAAAAAGACACGTGTCCATCAAGTTAAACCAAGGGTGGGGAAAATGTGGGTGAAGGGAGGGAGACAAGGATTTTAAACCCAGCCTCCCCACTGGTGACTGCCCTGGAACCCACAAGGCAAGAAGCAATCTGCTCCAGTGGAGACCCCATCTCTGACCCCAGAGCCGCCACCAGACCAGATCCAGAATTTACATGCTATATAGTATTAATATTCTTTAGTCTTAGGTAGTTATCTAAGCCTTTCTTGAAACTCTCTACTGTTCCTGCTGTGACCAGCTCCTCAGGCGGCTATTCCACAGATTCACAGTTCTTACAGTGAAGAACGCTCTTCTCCTCTGGAGATTGAATCCTTTTTTTCTCCAGACGAAGAGAATGTCCCCTTGTTTCCAACCTGTAGCTCTTCTGCTGTTGTAAATCTACTACTGGTAGCGTGCTGAAGTGATAGGCTTCAGCTTTTTATACATAATGGTTTAGATGGTGGTAAGCCAGGATCCCACTGAGTGGTGGCCACATGTAGATGAAACTACCGCCTCCAATGCCCACTTCAGTTTGCCAGTGACATCACTGTTTCTCCATAAAACTCATGTTGGTATTGACGACCTTGCTTTCGCTGTCACTTTGCAGCCACAGCAATGGACCTCAACCTTAATGGGGTTGTCCAGGGAGCAATATTTTAAATTTGTGCTGCTGCTCCAAAATATAAGTGATACTTTCCTCCCCACTTGACTCCGTTTCAGCCGCTGCTTCAGCCACTGCTCATTCCAAATCTTCTGTTGACCGGAAGTCGTAACGTCTCCACTGCAGCCGCTGATTGGCTGCAGCAGTCACATGTCTTTCCTGACATCACCGTTCAGAAGGGAACGCACATGACACATGAGCACTGCAGCCAGTCGGCGTGCACAATCCGACTGCAAGGACCAGGAGGAAAGCGGAAGACCCAACAAGCACAGTGGGAGAGGCGGAGGTGGCTGGAGAGGGAAGGATTCCTTTTTTTTTTTTTTTTCAAACAGCAGCTGCACCAATTTTAAAATAACCATGTCATCTGGACAACCTGTTCTTATGGGGATCTTGCTTTAGGGCGTGTTCACACTGTGTAGTCGGGTTGTGTTAAAAACCACATCAAAACCGCATGTTTTTTTACTATGATTTTCTGCCGTTTTGCAACATTAATTAGCTTTGCGGGGGTTTTTTTTTATGTCAAATTTCTTTCACCAATAAAAATAGCATTGCACAACTAGAGTAAAAAAAATGCGTGTATTAACTGCAACACAACCACAGTGTGTGACTATAAATGTACATTTGGTGGAGGTCCAACCTCTAGGCCTCGAATTATTAGTAGAATAGCATGGGATAAGCGGCAGCACCACAGCCCATTGTATGGAGGAGACACTGTATGTACAGAATAGAGGACAGCACTTTCTGTGCTGATCAGAAAGGCCCTGGATCACCCATCCAAAAATAACCCGTCTAAGGGGCTTTGTCATGAATGCATTTCATACCTGGTTTGTCCTGCTTTAGCTTTCAGTGTGCTCAAAAGGGGTGATTTGTTAGAACTGGATATCATGTGACCCAACACACTTTACTTTACCATGCCTTTCCACACAGTGTTCTCACACTACTCAAACAAAGGTCTTTTTATGTAAAGAGCTGT
This sequence comes from Phyllomedusa bahiana, assembly GCA_025379985.1. NCBI lineage: Eukaryota > Metazoa > Chordata > Amphibia > Anura > Hylidae > Phyllomedusa > Phyllomedusa bahiana. The sequence goes on along the minus strand of JAODAL010010691.1, from coordinate 25,021 downwards.
GAGTAGCTACAATGTAGCTGACTGGTTAGCACTTTTGCCTTTCGGCATAGGGGTCCTAAGTTCAAATCCCTGCACGAGCAAGTGGATTTTTTTTCCCCTCAACGCACATACCTGATTGAGGTTTCTTTTTATTTGCACTGCTTGACTAATAACTAAGGAGTACATGAGTAGAATGACAGCACCTGGGATGGAACACTCGCTCAGCAGCGAGTGTGTGTGATTACTAAGGAGGGAAGAGACACAGTAGTTGCTTGAGAAGAGAGGTGATGTCTGAGCATGTGCCGCCAGGACCGAGGAGCTCTCGTCACTGGTCATACCCCCTGGAGACGAGCTGTACGCTAAGGGAGCAGATAAAACAAAAAAGGTGCAGAATTTTTAATAATGATGAAAGGTTAAAATGTTTGTTTTCTAATTTGTAAGCTTCTCACATCAATTTTACTTTGTGGCCAAACCCCCTTTAAAGTCCCATGTTACTGTAAGATTATTCTAGTTGATGTCTACATAAGACAATCATGGGAAACCTTCAGGACCATCTTTTCCATTGGGCCCACTAGGCAGTTGCCCGGGGGCCCCACAAGTATAGGGGCCCCAGGTGGTATATATATGTCCCAGGAATACAAAAAATATATCTTGGCTCCCATGGTTGGCTTTGGTTATTGAACTGTGTGTATTTTTAGGATGTACTCCCTGCTGTACCAATTAGTCTTGTAGGCTGCAGGCCGGCGGTGCCCAGACATTGCCTAGCCTTGGGTATGGCTAGAGGCATTGCTTAGTGTGATGTCATGTATTTGTGCAGGGCCCACTGCAGTGTTATGCCCGGGGGCCCATAATGCTATTAAGGCGACTCCTGAAACCTTACCTGGCAATTGTCACTACAGGGGGTCTCCCTAACGTTAAGTCACCGTATGGGTAAGCTGGCAGGATTGGCACTTTTTCTTACGTCGGCAATTATGACCGGAGGGTCTGTGTATTATGGATGCTCTCATGATGGCTGCAAGATCCAAATGTTGGAAGATGCACTCAGTGGCGACTAACACAAAGCACCCATGACGTGCTGATATTGCAGGAAGGGGTTACGGCGGGTGCTGCGTTCCTTGAACCCTTTGCCTTCAGTAGTGTGCGGTCAGGAGGTGACTTGGTCGGACCTTGGGTTATGTTTGCTGCTCTGGGCTGTGACCTGATGGTCATTTCTAGACACATTTGTCCCCAGTGTCAGGATCACGGCTCAGCAGTCGTCTCTTTCTACCTCACCGCTCCATAATGTGAGCGCCTGCACCAGGGCTCCATGACTTATAGCTTGTCTGAGATTGAGCTTCGGAGAAGGCATCTGTGGCCCACACAGTTGTCAGGCACAGGCGCTGGGATGATAAATCAGGCGCTGCGCTCGCTGCCCGTGTGATGAACGCCTTCCTCCTCACATGCGCGGCCGCATTTGGCAGTAGCATCGCTTGTGCTTTGCACTGAGTGTCTGTTCTTTCTTCCTGCAGGTACAGAATTCCCTTTGTTGCCTTATCCGTTGCTCCAAACCTTGGATCCGAGTTGGGGAATAGTTGCCCTGAGGATTACACCTGGATGGATGTATGAGACGGCTTCCGAGAGACCGAAAGGAACCCAACGTAAGTGCAGCTGTAAGTGTCAGGTGTCTCATCAAATGTTACACACACTCGGCGTGATTGCGCCGCAATTAAAGGGGTTGTCTCACTACAAGGATTGCTTTTTATGTTAAAGATCTTGCAAAAACAAGTCACTTTGCAATATGTGTCCATTAACAGTGTCCTACCTATTCCTAGATATCCCCTCCTGTATGGGCTGCATCAGCTCCTCAGGTCCACTATTAGCTACAGACCTGTGGTGATCTCTCCTGATAGGATGCCAGAACTGGTTGCTATAGCTACAGACCTGTTTGAGCGCTCCTGAGGGGCTGCCAGCACTGGTTGCTATAGCTACAGACCGTGGCTTCTAAATGCAGCCTAGTAGAAGCCAGTAAACACGCCCCTGAATTCAAACTGAAACCAAGAAAACAGAACTGAGGTAAGATGAATCAATGTAGTGAGACAACCCCTTTAAAACTAGTTTAGGAAATGTGCTTTTAAATCTCTGCTTGTTGTCAGTGACTAGAATCCTCGTGATTTGTTCTGGTCGTGTGGAGACACCTGGGCGCACACTTCGCCTTTAGAGCTGTGATCTGGCTTTACCTCTCCCATATCTGCTATTTTAATATTAGATTTTGTGTATGATTTCATTATAGCTTTATCTGAAAGCGCCTGCTGCACTGACCGGGATTGGAAATAACAATGTCAAGACTGTGACAACTTCCTAGACAAAGAGCGATCTGTCACTCTGTCACCCATTTGGCACCACTACTATGTGATCAGTGGGGTGCAGATGGGTTGTCATGGCAACCAGGGTCAGCCATCTTTGTACACCTATAAGGCCACGCCATTGGTAGCGTGTCGATAGGATATGCCATCAATATCAGATAGGTGCAGGTCCCACCTCTGGGATCCGCACCAATCTCCAGAATACACCCTGAAGCTCGAGGCACCCATTCTAGGACTCCGCTCCTATCTGACATTGATGGCATTTTCTATTTGGATATAGCTCTTTTTTTTTTTGCTCTGTTTCCGCACTACTATGTGATCAGTGGGGTGCAGATTAGTTGTCCTGGCAGTGAAGGCCCTTAGATCAACCATTTTTTGTACACCTATTTGGCCCTGCCAGAGGCATAGCTTTAAAGGGAACCTGTCATATAGTTTATGCCCCCCTTGCTGAGGGCAGCACAAGCTAGTGTCAGACCTGCTGTTTCCAGCGCTGTGTCCCTTATTCTGTAAGATGCTGGAGTTTTCGTGTATTTAATGCTCAAATCTGCAGTTTTCAGCTAGAAGAGTTATCCTTCAAAGAGTCAGTTTTTTTCAAACCCTGCCCACCTGAGGCTAGCTCCACCCACCTCAACTGACAAACCTATTTGAATAGGTAGAAACACGTGAATAACTGTCAGTGGGCGGGGCTAGCCTTTGGTGGGTGGAGCTAACACCTGCTCATGAATAAGATTTAAGGGGTAAATGCTCTAAAACTGCTGCATCTTACAGAATAAGGGGCACAGCGCTGGAAACAGCAGGTCTGACACTAGCTTGTGCTGCCCTCAGCAAGGGGGGCATAACCTATGTGACAGGTTCCCTTTAAGGAGTTGTCTCACTACAGACTATGATGGCATACTAGGATTTGCCATCATTGTCTGGTTCGGGCCCCACCTCTGGGACCCGGACCGATCTCCCAAAACCTCATTGTTCTGAATGGAGAGGTGGTCGGGACTCTCCCATTGACCTGAATACGAGTTCTGATTTCAGCCAAGCATTGCCGCTCGGCTAAACGTCGAAAACCAATTCATAGCTAGGGGAGTGTCCCGCCCACCTCTTTGTTAAGAATGGAGGTTCCGGGGCTTGTTTAGGTCTGGGACTCGGATCTATTGGACAATGATGGAATATCCTAGCATTATTGTCTAAAGTGGGAAGACCCCTTTTAGAGGTTTTGCCACCACAAACATTGATGGCAGAGGTCCCACCTCTGGAACTCCCACCTATATCCAGAAAAGGCCTCCAAACCCCTGTCTGCCATCAGTGTCAGATAAGTGGGTCGCGCTCTTTTGTTCAGAACAAGCCCCCCAAACCCTCTGTTCTGAATGGACAATTGGCTGCACTTGCACAGTTACTGTTGATTCATTTCCATGTGATTTTCCCAGTACGGCCAAATTATACCGCTCCGATGTACTCTTTACTTCCATTGAAGTCAATCGAGCGCAATCGCGCAGGTGCATCCTTTCCTCTATTCAGGAAGGTAAATTTCGTTGGCTCGTCCTGGGATCCTCATCTATTTAACATTCATGTTATATTCAATTTGGATACAACCTCATTTTTTTTGTTGTTTTTTGCTACGAAAGCTGAGAGAGAGAGGCTATGCTAACATTATACTTGCAGGGTACTTTGGCCTGAAAATGCTTGTGGCACATATGCTGAAGGGGTCCAAAGAACCCTATGGGCCTGAAGAAAGCTCAGAGGGCCCTTTTCTATCTTCTGGGATGGTATTTTCTTCATTGTGCAGCCTACTACTCTTTCCTATACAGTTAACACTGCGAAAAAATGTAACATGCAGTATATGTTGTTTTTATGTGCACAGTTGTGGCCTAAGTATATTGCTGCATATGTCAGAGCTTCTAGTTCAGCACATGTGTTGGGAACTTTTCCTGGTGTTTGGGGAGAACATAAATGGTAAATTTGATGTTACCAAAGTTTTACACTTGAAGAAGTCACCCAGCATTTAAAGGGGTTGTCCAGCAGAGGAAAACGAATCTCACCGGGCTCCAGGGTGGGAGGGAGAAGTGATGCTTACCTCCCAGTCCCTTGCACTCACCGCTCTGGAACTTCTCAGGAGTATGGATGGTAATTACAGCTTCTCACCTGTTTAGGTATAAAAATGAACCCAAGTATCTTCTCCCATTGACTTTAATGGGATTCGAGTTCGAATCGAACCTCACACCACTACTGTTCAAAGTTCGACTCGAACATTTCACTGTTCGCTCATCTCTACTCAGGACCCACTTTTCTTCACTTCTGGCCTCTCGTTCCCACACATAGGAGAGGCTTTTGCTCTATTGCAGGGGTGTCAAACTGCGGCCCTCCAGCTGTTGAGAAACTACAACTCCCATCATTCATTTGTATAATCTATAACAGTGGGCATGCTGGAAGTTGTAGTTTCCCAACAGCTGGAGGGCCGCAGTTTGACACCCCTGCTCTATTGTAAGTGAATGGTGTGTTAGAGGACAGGAAGAGGAGCGGATCCTGGTAGTATAATCCCCCCCCAGCCCACCTGAGACTAGTTTTTTCCCTCCAGACACCCTGTTTAATCGCCAGTGATATCTAGGATAATTCTGCTTTTACACCTAGCAGAGGAATTACCTATTCAGTAAGCTACATGCAGTTTTGCTCAATTTTTTGGGGGACGTATTTCTGGATCTCGGTGGTACCGCAAACAAATTGAGCGTCACGTCGAGTTATCAGTAATTACAGAGCTTTGACCTGTTGGATTGCTGCTTTGTCACCAGGTTTTTAATCGCCTACTGCAATTTTCCCTGGAGGAGATGGAGGTGTCATTTAGGAAAAAAAATCATAATAAACACGGGAGATCAAGAGCAGCCATAGTTTTCAGGTGGTCTTGTTAAATCTCTTCAATGTCATATTTTTTAAAGGAGTACTTCCATCTTAGAGGGTGACGATATGTCGTTAGGATATGTCATTTATATGATCAGTGGTCTGACCTTTGGGACCCCTTATAATCAAACTCCTATTTACTGGGGGCTGCATCAGCATTATTGTTGCCCTCCGTGGGTGGCTAAGGTGTCTCAGAGGGTGGGCAGAGCTGTACCGCCACCTGTGAGTCGCTTAACAAAGCGGTGTAAAGGTGCACAACAGAGCTGCGAATCCAATACAGTGAGGAAAATAAGTATTTGATACACTGATGACTTTGCAAGTTTTCCCACTTACAAAGAATGGAGACGTCTGTAATTTTTTTTCGTAGATTCACTTCAACTGTGAGAGACAGAATCTAAAAAAAAAAAAAAAAAATCCAGAAAATCACATTGTATGTATTTGAAATTATTAGCATTTATTGCCTAAAATAAGGATTTGATACAGTAGTAAAACAGAACTTAATATTTGGTACAAAAACCTTTGCAATTACGGAGGTCAGACGTTTCCCATAGTACTTGGCCAAGTTTACACACATACTGCAGTTCAGGTCTGGAGACTGGCTAGGCCACTCCAGGACCTTGAAATGCTTCTTGCGGAGGTTGATGGCCCCATCCATCCTTCCTTCATTATGGTGTAATTGTAGCAACAATTGTTGCCTTCTCACCAAGCTGCTTGCCTATTGTCCTGTAGCCCATCCCAGTTATGTGCAGGTCTACAATTGTCCCTGATGTCCTTAGACAGCTCTTTGGTCTTGGCCATGGTGGAGAGGTTGCAGTGTGATTGTGTGAGCAGGTGTCTTTTATACAAGTAACACGTTCAAACAGGTGAAATTTATACAGGTAATGAGTGCAGAGTAGGAGGCTTCTTAAAGAAAAACTAAGAGGTCTGTAAGAGCCAGAATTCTTGCTGGTTGATAGGGGATCAAATACTTATTTCATGCAGTAAATATAAGTTAATTATTTTATAACTCATACAATGTGATTTTCTGGATTTTGTTTTAGATTCTGTCTCTCACAGTTGAAGTGCACCTACAGTAAAAATTACAGACCTCTCCATTCTTTTTAGGTGGGAAACTTTCAAAATCAAATACTTATTTTGTCCACTGTATGCGCTGCCACCTCGCTGAGTGCTGACTCTTTCCGCCAGAGAAAGTGAAGGTCCTTTTGTGACTGGACCTGTTCCATCTCTGCCTGCTGTCTTTAAAGGGGTTTTGCCACAAAGTAAAATTGACGTGGGACGCTTGCAAATGAAATTACAAACATTTTCACTATTCGTTCTGCAAGCTCTACACAGTTTTTGTTTTAGCTGCTCCTTTAGTGATCCATTGTTTACAGCTCATCACCAGGGGATACGACCAGGGCTGAGAGCTCCTCAGTCCAAGTCGCACATGCTCAGACATCACTTCTCCTCTCAGGCAGCTACTGAGTGTTCAAACCCCAGGTGCTGTCGTCATTCTACTCCCGTCCTCTGTACTCCTTAGTAATTGGTCAAACAGTGCAAATAAATAAAAAAGAAATCTCAATCAGGTCTGTGCATTGATAAAGAGAAAAAATTCCTGCAGGGATTTGAACCTAGGACCCTTGTGCTTGGAGGCAAAGACTTTACCTCTCAGCTACTCACAATGCTTTACATAAACAGACCTTTCTTTGACTAGAGAGAGGAAAGGCCCGGTGATGTCATCCTGCAGGGTCACATGCTATGCAATTCAAACAAATCACACACGCCTCCTTCTGAGCGCACAGAGCTGAAGAGCTGGAGGCAGGAGGTATGAAATGAGATTGTGGCAAAACCCCTTTATGCTCTCATGCCACATACAGTGACGTGGCAGGCTGCGTGCAGCTACGAGCCTTGAGTTTGACACGTGGCGTGGGATATGCAGCTGACGCCGCTCCCTGTATAATGGGCGACCGGGAGCACCGCTCTGAAGGTAAAAGCAATAAAGGGGTGCAGCCCGGATCTCGGCGTTGGTGCAGGTATGCCCCGCCAAGCTTTTTTTTTTTTTTTTTTTTCTTCCTGATGAGCCAATTTATTTAATGCAAAGGAAAATAATCTGTTTTATTTCCTTCGGTAAAGTCTGTATAAATAAAGCAGCATTGTGTTTGTATTCCGCTGGGCAGGCCGGCTTTAGATGGTTTGAGTAATCCACAGCTGGGATTAAAGGATTGTTAGTGAGATTGGATAGCTGTATGGAGGACCGAATGTAAAACCATTAGCGGAGGAGATTTCAGATTCTGCAGCTGAAGACGACTGTGGACACTTCGGTACTACTCTAGGGGCTGTGCAAAGTGTAACCCCCAAGCCTCAGCCTATGTATATGATGCCAAGTGCCGGTCTTCTACTTTACCATAGGTCTTTATTACAACCACTCCCCTTCCATGTGACCCTAAGGCCTGTGGTGTTGTGTATTAGCCAAGCTGGTCACAATAATGTGAAGTTTGTCGGCTCACAGACAGCCACTCGTTCTCCAGGCAGCCCCACAGACATTTCAGACCGGACTGTTGGTCTATGATATCTAACGCAACATCGGATGCCATATTGGCAACCACCCCCTATTACTAGCAGTCTATTAGGCACAGCCAGGAAGGCATGAACCTTGCCACATTCTGGCTCTGTACAAGCTCTGAATTTAAAGGGGTTGTCTCACTACAAGGATTTCTTTTTATGTTAAAGATCTTGCAAAAACAAGTCACTTTGCACTATGTGTCCATTAACAGTGTCCTACCTATTCTGAGATATCCCCTCTTGTATGGGCTGCATCAGCTCCTCAGGTCGCTATAGCTACAGACCTGTTTGATCTCTTCTGATAGGCTGCCAGCACTGGTTGCTGTAGCTACAGACCTGCCTTCTAGCAGAAGCCAGTAAACACGCCCCTGAAATCAAAATGAAACCAAGAAAACCGGACGGATGAATGCAGTGAGACAACCCCTTTAACAGAGACGTAACATAGCACCCATAAAAGTCTGTGGAGCTCAAGGTTACCCCCACGTGCCTCAGATTTTTTGTATATTTATACTATTAAGACCAAACTTGGCCGGTTTAAGGGGCCACATGTAGAAAACATGAAGTTAGACAACTGCATTTTATTTTACATTTTTAATTTTAAATTTTGTTTTAATTTTTTGGGAATTTTTTTAAGCGTTTTGAATGGAGAAACGTTTGTGTTTTTTTTTTTTTCTTTTTTTACTTTAATTTTATTTTTTACTTATTAAAAAATTGGGACTGGACTGAGCATTAGCTTGACCATTGTTATAATTTCATGTTATGCCAACTGTCAAATAGTCTGTCAAGTCCTACCATTGGCAGTGCCTGACATGCCGACGTCACAGAGTGGAGGCCATTGTTAGGTCTTTGGCTGTAATGGCCCCTATCAGCACCCTGAGATCAGGTAGCGGGGGTGCCGGTGGAGGGCAGAGAGCGCCTCCTTCCTTTAAAGGCCATTACAGGCCGAACCCGATATTAACGGCGGCATCTAAAGAGTTAGGCTATGTTCACACGGCTTATTTTGACGTGGTTTTGGATGAGGTTTTCGGAGCGTTTCCTCGCCCAAAACCTTCGCCTGAAACGTGTTTCTTCAGAAGAGGTTTTAGAGGCGTTTCTCGGCGAGTTTTTGGATGAGGTTTTCGGAGCGTTTCCTTGCCCAAAACCTCGCCTGAAACATGCTTCTTCAGAAGAGGTTTTGGATGAGGTTTTCACCCATGCAAATTAATAGCCAGGACACCACTGCGCCGAAAACGTGCCTAAAACGCGCTTCAAGAATGGACATGACACTTCTTTTTCATTGCTTCCACAGAAGCGTGTAAAAACCTCATCGTGTGTGAACTACAACGAGGTTTTACATAGGAATCAATGAAATGAACTGGGGGCGTTTTGGAAGCGTTTTGGATGAGGAAACGCTCTGAAAACCTCGTCCAAAGCCACGTAAAAATAAGCCGTGTGAACATGGCCTTAAACAGTCTTTATTGGAGTAACCGGTGGTCCCATCAGGTAGAGCAGGACCCCGGCGTCCATGCTGATGCTTGGGAGCTCTGGTGCCCTGCTGGCCACTAATGTAAGCCTCATGCCACAGGTCAGAGGTAAAACTTGGTCATTTGCAGATCACAGCGACATCTGCCACCTCCTTAATTTGCAGAACCTTATGGGTTGTCTGTTATTGGTGGTGAACTGTTAATGTGAAGGAGTTTGGTTTGCTTAAAGTCCTCTCACAACCCTCATATCTATTTAACCGTCTTGGCTTTAATCCAGGCCTGCACAACATACGGCCCGCGGACCACAACCCGTGTATACCCTGCTACTGCCCAGTTTGGTAGAGTGCAAGGGCGTTTCCCGATAGGTAGAGGATGGCCCCATTCCTAAACCCAGTCATATACCAGCCCCTATCTCTTGCAGTGTTGTGCAGGTCGGCTTTGATCCCTATGTATAATCAGTTTGCATCCAATGCTGCCTCCCATATTCTCCTGTTTGCGGCTTTCGCTTTACCTCTCCCAGCTGCCACTTGCGTACCCCACTGCTGCCGCTCTGTAGCCCCCAGAATCCACTCCTCTCATCTCCTGTGCTGCGTGCCATTCATCAGGGGAGTCAAATAGTCTCCAAAAAAATGGATATCTCACAAGAGAACAGAGTGACTTAAACTCTATCAGTTCTCTACCTATAAAACACTAAAACGTAACTTTTATTATGTATAACTCTTTTTTTTTTTTTACCGTTTTACATAATAAAAGTTACGTTTTAGTGTTTTACAGATAGAGAACTGATAGAGTTTAAGTTTGCCTATGGCAAAATAGTAAATATAGTGATCAAAAGTCACTCTCTGTTCTCTTGTGAGATTCCCTTTTATTTGGAGACTATTTGATTCATCAGGAGAGGTCACACTCCATAGTGAGCGAATGGAGCGCAAGCCTCTGCTGTTGGGCAACAGACTGTTTAGGAAGAGGAGTGGATCTGGGGTGCTACAGAATGGCAGCGGCAGAGGACCTGGGATTAGTATCTCCATCCTGGCCCCATTTAACTTTAATTTTATAGAACTGGAACATAGACTGGTGGTTTATACTGCTTTATCTGAGATCAGGATGTGATATAGGAGAGGAGCTGAGCTCTGTGATATATAGGGTTATATGATAGAGGAGAGAAGCTGAGCTCTGTGATATATAGGGTTATATGTTAGAGGAGAGAAGCTGAGCTCTGTGATATGTAGGGTTAGATGATAGGGGAGAGGAGCTTAGCTCTGTGATATATAGGGTTATACGATAGAGGAGAGGAGCTGAGCTCTGATATATAGGTTTATATGATAGAGGAGCTGAGCTCTGATATATAGAGTTATATGATAGAGGAGATTAGCTGAGCTCTGATATATATATGGTTATATGATAGAGGGGAGGAGCTGAGCTCTGTGATAGGGTTTTTTGGTAGAGGAGAGAAGCTGAGCTCTGTGATATATAGGGTTATATGATAGAGGAGAGAAGCTGAGCTCTGTGATATATAGGGTTATATGATAGAGGAGAGGAGCTGAGCTCTGTGATATATAGGGTTATATGGTAGAGGAGAGAAGCTGAGCTCTGTGATATATAGGGTTATATGATAGGAGAGAAGCTGAGCTCTGTGATATATAGGGTTATATGATAGAGGTAGAGAAGCTGAGCTCTGTGATATATAGGGTTATATGATAGAGGAGAGAAGTTGAGCTCTGTGATATATAGGGTTATATGATAGAGGTAGAGAAGCTGAGCTCTGTGATATATAGGGTTATATGATAGAGGGAGAGAAGCTGCGCTCTGTGATATATAGGGTTATATGATAGAAGGAGAAAAGCTGAGCTCTGTGATATATAAGGTTATATGATAGAGGGATAAATCATGTTAAGTCGGCCCCACTTTCTGTAATGTGTGTGTTGGTTCTATGTAATAGATATGTAATGCTCCAGAAGTGTTTTATTACTATAGGATTTGCCCTCAAGGGGCACAGTTTTTGTGACCTCTAAGGACCAGTATCGCTCATTTACCCAGTGCAAATATATTCCCTGGGCTCTAGTAAAAGGAAGGTAAACATCCGATAATGAGAATACGGGAGGCTGCTGTCTGGGAAGAGCTGGTGATTATAGTGTTTCATGGACCCCTTAAGAGCAGTAGTCGCTGCCCTATTGATATTGGTGAATGAGCACGAGATAAGCCCTTCCTGTCTATGATTCACTTCTTATCTTACTGATGCAAATGAGCAAGGAACAAGTTTATCAAAAGAATTATGAGCAAAAGTATATCTGGGTACAGACAAGGATCGCCATTAAAGGGACAGGAGCATAAAAACTATCCCTGTTTGTGACATTTTTGACTCTGGTTTTAGTTTGAGGCGTTACAGAACTCCCAGCATGCCATGCAGAAGTTGTCACATGTTGAAAGCAAACTTTGTTTGGCGCCTATGAGGCTTTAAAGGGTTTGTCCATCCAAGAAAAAAAGATTCTTTAAAATGTTCAGGATGGGTATAAAATAAAAAAATAATAATTCTCTACTTGCTCCTGAGCAAGGGGCTAGTAAATATAACTTTTTAAATTTTTTTTTTTTTTTTTTTAACCCCCCCCCACCACCCAAGGCAATATTTAAAATGTTTTATTTGATAGAACACCCCATTTAAGGGTATGTTTACACAAAAGGTTTGGAAACAGATTATGCAACAGATCCGGCATCAAAATGCAACCCCCATTTTCATTACCATAGGGTACAGACTACAGTTCCATATCATTGCGAATCGTTCCAGGCGCCCCCTCCGCCCTGTATTCCCCCCCCGACGCTGAAGGGCAAGTCCCAAACCCTTAGTCAGTGTTTCTCAACTCCAGTCCTGTACCCCCAACAGTCCTGTTTTTGGGTTTCCTTAGCTTTTGCCAGTTAATCATTACTGCGTGCATTCTGCCAGGTGATATAATTATTTCCTGCATTCAGTGGGATATCCTGAAAACATGACCTGTTGGTGGGTCTCGAGGACGGGAGTTGAGAAATACTGCTCCAGTAAATCTCCTATTATTCTCCCCTATTGCTGAGCCTCTCACATTGGTTCCTAGTTACATCCCCTGCTACTTCAGACACACAGCTCACCTTCTTAGTGCTGGAACTGAGCATGCCCGACCAGAGAGCTGGAACTGAACTACAGGTCGTATCCCTTGGCAACAAGCTATAAACAACAGATTTTAAGCTCGTAATTTGGTGGTGATTATGTGGGAAATCATTGAAAGTATTTAATTACTATATATTGAAAATATGTACTTTGTACAGTGCACTTTAAATAGGAGTCAAG
>JAODAL010010691.1:0-10000 GCA_025379985.1 Phyllomedusa bahiana | reverse complement strand
GATTAATAAAGACGGCTGAGATGAAGAAAGTTGTGTTATAAGGGAATGTTCACAAGGCATTTTGGAACTGTTTTGATTCCAAAAATCGCATCCAAAAGCGCTGCGTCGGTCAGATCCAAAACGCATCCAACATGCAGCTGCGTCAGTCAGATCTAAAACGCATCCAACATGCAGCTGCGACAGTCAGATCCAAAACGCATCCAACATGAAGCTGCTTCAGTCAGATCCAAAACGCATCCAACATGCAGCTGCGTCAGTCAGATCCAAAACGTATCCAACATGCAGCTGCTTCAGTCAGATCCAAAACTCATCCAACATGCAGCTGCTTCAGTCAGATCCAAAACGTATCCAACATGCAGCTGCGTAAGTCAGATCCAAAACGTATCCAACATGCAGCTGCGTCGGTCAGATCCAAAACGTATCCAACATGCAGCTGCTTCAGTCAGATCTAAAACGCATCCAACATGCAGCTGCGTCAGTCAGATCCAAAACGTATCCAACATGAAGCTGCGTCAGTCAGATCCAAAACGCATCCAACATGCAGCTGCTTCAGTCGGATCCAAAACGCATCCAACATGCAGCTGCTTCAGTCGGATCCAAAACGTATCCAACATGCAGCTGCTTCAGTCGGATCCAAAACGTATCCAACATGCAGCTGCGTCAGTCAGATCCAAAACGTATCCAACATGCAGCTGCGTCAGTCAGATCCAAAACGTATCCAACATGCAGCTGCGTCTGTCAGATCCAAAACGCATCCAACATGCAGCTGCGTCGGTCAGATCCAAAACGCATCCAACATGCAGCTGCGTCGGTCAGATCCAAAACGCATCCAACATGCAGTTGTGTGTTTGGCTGCGTTTTGGCTGCAGCAGGATCGCACCCTATAGTTTTAAATAAGGCTCCTGCTCAGTCTTTCGGATCAAGAATTGACATGACAACTCTTGGAACGGATCCGAAAGACGTAAGTAAACATTCATCGGTGATCACTCGTCTGAACGCTGATGTGTGTTTTACATTGAAAGCAATATAAATCACACTGCACATTGTTGGAAGTGTGTTTGGGTCCATTTAGGGTCTGAAACACGGATCCAAGCACTCATCTAAAAACTGATCCAAAACGCAGTGTGAACATACTCTAAGAAGCAAAGCTGCCTCCCCACTGCTATCAGGACTTATTCTGCTCAGGTTTTCAGGCCAAGTTCACACAACTTATTCTTCTGAAAAATCCATTAAAGGTTTTTTTCCCCCACAGAATAAGTGTCTGATTGCAAAGTGGAGCCCCCATCATCATTAAAATGGGCACCCCATGTTTCCCTTTAATGATTAGGGGTTTGAACAGAGCTTCGGTCAAATGTGTGCAGCGCTGCTCCATTCAAAGTCTTTGGGACTGATGAAGATAGCCAAGCGCTATACTTGGCTATCTTTGTCAGTCCTGTAGACTTTGACTGTGGGCTGAGTGCCGTAAGGAAAAACAGGGGCTGTGGGGTCTCCATTCTAGTGTTTAGTGGGAGCCCTAGAGGTGAGACCACCAGCAACCAGACCTTTAATACCAGTCCTGAGGGTAGGTGATAAATGTCCATCATGGGAAAGACCTCTTTATAGTTGTGTTCCCACCATGGAGTAGTTTGGCATATTGCTAGGAATCTCAGGGCTGTGGAGTCTGAGTCGTGGAGTCGGTGCCTATTTTGCAGGAGTCGGAGTCGTCATGAAATGGACCGACTCCGACTCCCAAAATATATAATAAGTTGATCCAGTTATTTCAATACAGTGCAAAGAGCAAGAGGAATTGGGTCCGGCCAGTGCGACTGCTCCCATATCTTCAGCCTCATCACATGAGGAGTGTAATTGATGACATGGAGCAGGCAAAGCGCTGCCCCAGGGGAAAAGACTATGCTCCCAGGACAAACAGATTTCAGTAACATTTTTCATCTGCTTTCAAAGAAGTAGAACAGTTTAACCATTCATCAAAGCTGACTGTGGCTGAGGCAATTCCTTTATACCCTGACATTGTTAGAGATGTTGCCCCTGTGGTCACCGCTTTCCCCAACCCAAGTTAGTGTAGAGAGGCCGTTCTCTAGCCTGGAAATAATGAGATCAGATGTGAGGTCATGTATGCAGGATCTGATGGAGGCGATACTATTTCTCAGAACAAATTCAGAGACTCCACAAATGTTCCTGCAGTGTTTTCCATATTTAAATTTTTTTGTGTTCTAACGTCAAATCCAATAAAAATATTTTACACTGACAAGCAAAAGGGTAACAATGTTTTGAACTTGTGACTTTCAGGCTCCATATCTCACCATCCACTACAGCTTTGCACATGAGGCTACTGTAATTTTATATACAGTCATCTTACATCTTATACATAAATTTGACTTGCAAGTATTTAGCATCTGCTTAGTTCTGCAGATTCTTTCCTGTAACTGCATTGTTACTGTTTGCTCCTAAAAATCAAAATGTTAATTTGTATTATTTTGTTAGTATTTGGGAAATCCACCTTTTGGTTTTCAATACTGCCTGAATCCTTCTGGGCTCTGGATCAGATTCAAGCACATCTTGACCAAAATCTGATCCAGGTCTCTTCTACACATTCCCAATGTTGGTGCAGACTGGACTTGGATACAAATACAGCTTTTTCTTCAACTCTACCCACAAGTGTTCAAAAGATCAAAACATTGTTACCCTTTTGCTTGTCAGTGTCTGTTCTATCTAAATAGCTTGATTATTGTATCATAAGGTGATAAACAGCCTGATGGGACCATTTTACTACAGTAAAGTTATCACTTAAACATGCGCCGTGTATGAGGGAGTCAGGAGTCGGAGGTTTGGGAAATCGAGGAGTCGGGGCTTTGGCTTGCCGACTCCACAGCCCTGGCTAGGATATTAGGGTTTAGGACCCGCACCGGTCTCTGGAACGGGCCCCTAAAAGTGTCCTCTCAGAATAGAGAGCCGGTGGCGCCATTCTGTTCTAAGGCTGCTCTGAGTTGCCAAACACACCGCTCGCCTGTACTCCGAAATCTCAGAGAACGGAGAGTTGTGCGCCCACGAGATTGGCTCTCCATTCAGAGCTGACACTTTTGGGGGCCTGTTCCAAATATTGGTACGGGTCCCTGAGAGGAGACCCTCGCCTATCAGACGTCGATGGGTTTTCCTATCGATTCTGCTACCTAAGTAAATGATGGGAACACTCCTTTAAGGGTTTGGAAGAACATTTGTGGCAGAAATCCAAAGCAGACCCTCAGGTTTTGGCCGTGGTTTGCAGTTTCATTGCTGCAACTTCTGACTCGGGTGATCCCTCATTTATGTCATGTGGGGGCTACTCAATGAGAATTTTGTGTATAGCCCAATAAAGGGACAAAGTGACCTGACAGGACCTTCATGCCTCCCATCATCACCACCTAAGGACAGTAGGAGGGAAGCCATCCTAAACTAGACAGAAGGGCTAGTGGTTTGGAAGAGGTCCATTGCCTGATGTGCGCAAAGTCCCGGTTATGACCACCCAACTAGTTTAGGTTGTTAGATTGATGCTTAGTAGACAGTAAAACTAACTGTTGACCAAATTAAGCTTCGGTATATTAAAGCAGCACCGCCATATTGTTTCTGCCTCTCTAAATGTAATGTACTTATTTCACTCCTTTACATAGCGCCAGCACTCTACAAAGATTATCACTCACATCAGATCCTGTCACAGTCTAATCACCAAATAACTTTTCTGTGTGTTTTTGGAGTGTGGGAGGAAAGTGGAGTACCTGGAAGAAACCCACGCATACACAGGGAGAACATACACAGCCGAGTCACATTATTATGACCAGCGGCTAATATACAGAGTAACCACCGTATGCAGCAGGGACAGCAGCTAGACAGGCTGGGAGTGACTCAATGTGGTCCTGGTAGGTTATCGCAGGTATCTGGAGTCGACCGTATCCCACAGCGGCTGGAGGGGCCATAGAGCCAGCACCACCATCAAAGTAGTTCTACAGCTGATGAAGGGTGCATGGGGGGGAGCCATAGAGCAAATGCCACCATCGAGGTGGTCCTACAGATGTTCATTTGCGTTCAAGTCTGGGGAATTAGGAAGCCAGGGTAGGACTTGGAAGGCTTGGTTCTGCTCTTTCAACCAGTTTTGGATATTTTTTAGCCGTGTGACATGTTGCATTGTCTTGCTGGAAGGTCCCATTTGCCCCAGAGAAGACAATCCACATGTATGGGTGTATGTGATCTGCAAGGATGAATTCATGCCCAAATCAGTTAAGAGTGTTCTCACCATGGATGAGTGGCCAGCGAATGCCACAAAAAGATTCCCCAGACCAAAACGCTGCCACCGCCAGCTTGTGTTCTTCCAGCAGTGGTTGCAGGGTGTTTGTTCTCAAATGTTTCTCACCTTAAAGACTAACGTCTGTTTGTTTGATGAAGCAGAAAACAGGACTCATCAGAGAAGACCACTATCTGCCAATCAGCAGAGGTCGAATTCCGATACTGCCGTGAAAACGAAAGCCTTTTCTGCCGATGCAACTATGTTAGCAGAGGTGCAGTGACATCCGTCTGCATCAGAGCCCCATATGCCATAGGGTTCATTGAACCGTTTGGTGGCTAGCTGCTCCATTGTATCATGTTGATCTGCCCTCGCACCTTCAGAGCAGATGTTCACCTCTCACATTAATGGCACATGGTGCACCGCAGGTTCCACATCACTTACTCACAATGGCGCCATTTCTCCACTCACGGTAACACTTTCACCACAAACTGCGGCGTTTCAGGAATACTGCCATCCTGGGCCCTAAAGCAAATACTCCTCTTTTTGCAAATCCAATAAATCTCCCCTTTTTTCCATGACCGCAGACAGCCTATCTCACACCTTATATCAAGAGCTACATGCTGTAAACCTCTTAAAGAGAACCTGTCACACAGTTTATGCCCCCCTTGCTGAGGACAGCACAAGCTAGTGACAGACCTGCTGTTTCCAGCACTGTGTCCCTTATTATGTAAGATGCTCGAGTTTTCGTGTATTTATTGCTCAAATCTGCAGTTTTCAGCCAGAAAAGTCATTCGAAGAGTCCTTCAGAGTCAGTTTTTTTCATGCCCCGCCCACCTGAGGCTAGCCCCGCCCACCTCAACTGATAAACCTATTACTTTGAATAGGTAGAAACATGTGAATAACGTCATGGCGGGGCTAGCCTTTGGTGGGAGGGGCTACAAACCCCTCATGAATAAGATTTGAGCATTAAATGCTCTAAAACTGCTGCATCTTACAGAATAAGGCCGTGTTCACACGGCTTATTCCCGACGGATTTGTGAGCGCAATCCGGCTCACAAATCCGGCGTGAATAAGGGTTGGGGCGGGGCCGGAGCGCGGCGGGGGCGCCGCTCCCCGGCCCTATAGACTTGCATTATCCACGGCACGTATTGCGCCTGGATCATGTGCATCTCACTTTCTCCCAGCCTGGCGGATTCGCCGAGCGGGGAGGAGCGACGGAATCCACTGGTCTCTATGAGAGCAGTGGATTACCGTAATGACAGGGACGGATTGGCGCCGTACTGCAGCGCAAATTCGGCGCGCAGTACGGCGCCAATCCGCGGCAAAATAAGCCGTGTGAACGAGGCATTAGGGACACAGCGCTGGAAACAGCAGGTCTGTCACTAGCTTGTGCTGTCCTCAGCAAGGGGGGCATAACCTATGTGACGGGTTCCCTTTAAGTAAGACGTGTTCATAATAATGTGACTTGACCGTGTACAAACTCCATGGAGATGTTCTTCATGGTTTGATCCAAACCCCAATGCTGTAAGGCAGGGGTCTGCAACGCCGGCCCTCCAGCTGTTGGGAAACTTCCATCATGCATTTATATAATCTTTATCAGTGGGCATGATGGGAAATGTAGTTCCCCAACAGCTGGAGAGCCATTCCCCACTGTGCTGTTCTACACTGGTACATCGGCAGCTTTCATGTCCTGGGGTCCAATTATCAGAAATTTGCACAGGTTAGTTGTCCATAGTCTGGGTGCTGCATCATGTTACGTCTGCATCCTTCCCTTACAGTGCTTTGCATGTGTATACTATAAAATCGTGATGTGGTTTTTGGAGCGAGTGCTGGGCAGAGAGCTGCTTGCATGTAGCCTGTTAACATTCCTGACTCCTCAGGACCGCACTATGGTGTCCTTGTTCTCCGTGCATTCGGCAGGATGTACGCTTTGGTTGTGTGAGTCAGTCGCTGCCTCCACCCTCCGCGGCCCGGCCACCCTTTCACTGCTAGTAGATGAGCCCGGAAGGGTGCACAAAGCCGCTGTAGAGACTTACTGCCAAAACCTGGGATCATCTCCTGACACAAGAGCTCTTCTGAAGCTCAGGGGATGAGGACTGCAGTTACTCTGATAGCTAGGGGGGCTTGACTGACGAATCTGCCTTTCAGGAAGCTGAAAAAGTGGGCGCCCATATGTTGGGGCGCTAAATTGGGTCTTCAGAAAGTGGGCTGAAGAGGGCGGCTCAAGGGCTTCCATTGCCGGGGGAATGTTGGATCGTTTTTCTTCCTCATTACGAGCTTTTGACCTGTTGCATGTGACTCAGGGCAGGTGAAAGTACAGCAGTCGGTGCCATCCGGCCGACCCATGATAGCAGACTGCTCCCAGTCACAACACTCAGGATTCCTCCGTAGGTCTCGGCTCTTGGAGAAGGTGGAGGAAGGTTCGCTCACCACCCGGTCGACAGACTTTTCAGAGAAGCCCACAAGCTGCGAGCTTTCCACCTGCATGGAAATGAGCGTGTGGAATGTATCTGTAGCACTGAGAATATTTAAGGTATTTGAGTGTTTTTATTAAATCTCTGCCTTTAGGGACATAAAGCAAAACTCCATCCCCCCGAGAGCTCTGCAAAGTCATTCGGCATTGGTAGGAATAGAAGGAATCGTGTCAAGAGCGTTACAACTTTATACAGACAGTCCCTGACTTACATCTGTCCCCTGGTTACAGACGGAGACTTATGGGGGATGCTGGCACTTGTAGTTCCATGTTCCACAGCAGATGGTAGCTGTGGAGCAACAAGTTGCAGCATGCCCTGGAAATCTTCTTAATAGGGACACAGACAGCAAAACAAATGTACCTGTTCCAACTTACATACAAATTCAATTTAAGGACAAACCTACAGTCCCTATCCTGTTCGTAACCCGGGGACTGTCTGTATACAGGTAATGGGCTGACCAGGCAACTCCTGCAGCTCGAGGGGGGCTATTGACGGGACACTTCTGTGGCCAATCCAACCAAGGCCTGTAGTGGCGGTGCAAATGAGAAGTTTATGGTCGTCAACGCTACCATGTATGCTGTCAAGCAAAGATTTGCTTGCGGGCCTAGGCAAAAGATGGACTCTGCAATCGGGGTGAATGCACATTTGATGGATTTGTTGCCGAGGCGTTGGGGTTTGCAAATCCTATATCCATGTGACGGAAATTGTTAAATCCCCCGCATCTCAATTTATGTTGCGGATTTTATCGCATTGAATTAAATGGAGGTAAAATCCGCACCAAAATCCAGATGGATTTACCTGTGGATTTCCGGTTTAAAATTTCCACAGGTAATCCATCCCTTTTCAGTTGAACTTGGTGGTAAGGTTACAAAATCATAATAGATGTGGGTGTGGGGGGATCCGTCTGCTTTGGTGTAATTTAAGGTGGAAATAAAACTGATCTAACCACACACCAAATAGATTATTTTTATTTAATTTTCTATATTGCAAGCACAGAGTTGGAAATGTTTTTGAGAACGTTGCTGCCAAGAATTGTGGTTTGACTGTAAAGTGTGAATACATCCTTACTGAGCACGGTTGGCCACGGAGAGGCTACCGTCAGCAAACTGATGACTATAGGTGGGCTGTGTTTTTTTTTGCACCACTAAATAGGGAATGGTTGTGCTAATGCCCCCTTCACACACATTTTACGTGATTTTTTTTTGGGGGGGGGGGGGGGGAAGGGATAGAAAATGTGCTAAAAATGGCTATGGTAGGTTTTGTTCGTTACTTCATGCTAACATGCCAAACAGGTTTTGGTGTTTTTTGGCGGAATAAAGCAAAATTTGTCTACGTTTTCTAACCTGCTGAATGCGGTCTCTTTTTCTATGGGTTTGTTTTGCATTATGCCCTGTGGATTCAGGGGGTTGCATCTCTAATTTTTTAAAGATTGTTCTGCTGGGTCCTTTGTATGTTATTTTCCCATCACAAGCCATATGATCATCACCTGATTTGCATTGTGGAAAAATGCCATAAAGATGCACAGTAGGCCTCGTTCACACGACTTATTTTGGGACTGATTTCAGCCCTTTGTCGCCGTGTTTCGCTCCAAAATGGTAAATCGTCCCATGCATTTCGGTAAAACCCCGGTTTTCATGAGAATTTGAAATTCGTTCCCCTCCCCCCTCGGGGGAATCTCGCGTGGGGAGAAAGTGTAGTCGGTTATTTACGGCGTGTACGCCCCCGGGGATAATGACAGTCTATGGGGGCCGGGAGTTGGCCCCCCCCCCCCCCGCTGCACAGCAGCCGGCGTAATTGCAGGGCGAAATCCGTCTCCACAATAAGCCGTGTGAGCCAGGCCTTAGGGTAAGTTCACACGGCACGCCACTATACACCGGGTGTTTTAGAAGTACGTGCTGGCTGGCGCGTGCTTCTAAGGCGCTATGTGCCGGCCTCCATTTACTCTCGTTTTACGCATCGGGAAGAAGTGACATGCAATTCTTTTCCCGAGGGCCCATGCTCTTTTGAAACGCACAGCAGTGATCCCTCATGTGAACGCCGCCCCGTGTTCAGCATAGACTGCAGTGATCATCTCGCTGCTAATTGTTTAGATCCGTCTTGGGGACCGGCAAAGCGGACCCCAAGACGGATCCTTAAAGCGCTTGTAACACGGAGTGTATACTCCACGTGGACAAGCCCTTAGGCAGTTTTACGTAAATAGGGTTGTCCTCGGTTTATTATCTCGGTGCCATTCTGGAAAAAGACCAGTTGTAGACTGTGGCACAATGTGCACACCACGGGCTGGGATGGCAGAGTTTAGCAGGCTGGTACCCTGGCGTTGGTCATGGTTTCATACCCATCTGTTAAAGGGTGATGACGTTTTTGACTGAAACGACCCAAATGGATAAAAAAAAAATCTCCCGCTGTTGCCTGGATCAGAGTATTTTCCTCTAAAAGTAATAGTCACGAGTCGCTGGAGAACAGTATGGTATAACTTTCATCTGCTGCAACTGTTCACCAGCAGTTACCACCCAACTCTTCTACACCCAGAGAGGCTAAACTGCAGCATTAGTTCTGCTCCACACTTGCATCAGAGGTTCTGCTCAGCATCTCCCACACAAGTCCCTCCGGGGAATGACTGAAAACTATGGACACCACAGCGGAAACCGGACAGACTAATTGCAGTCAAGGACGTCTGTCGGGCACCACTGGTGTCCATTGCAAAACTGACCTGGTTCCACCTGTGCAATGGAACCTCCGACATAGATGTGAACCGGGCCTTACACCGCCATATCTGACCTATCAGGACTGTTGGGTGCTTCCTCCCTGTAAGAGGTGCAATGGGATCACACTGGGGGTTCTGGGATTTGGGAATGCATCCTTATACTTGAGCTCTGGCTTCTTTAGTTCACCCCTGGTGCTGTCGGCAGGTAACCAGATTGAGGTGACCTTGGGACAGGAAGTGGCTGGCTCCCAGGTGCTAGGAGGAGCCAGGCGCACTATGTGTATATCTATTTTTCTAACCTTCCCCTCACCTCAGCTTTCCTCCTACAGGCGACTGTTTACATACTGTGTGCCCGGACAGAAAACAGGAGATGTTGGTGTGTGCCGCCCAGCCCCATGCAAGTTCAGCTGGTTTTTCCTCTTCTTGCCTCCCTGTGTTTAATATGTAATCAGAAGCTTGCAATCCGGGGATGGTGGCGGCTTTAACCCTTCTTGTACCTGCAGTTTGGCGATCAAAAACCCTTTAGCAAAAACTTTAATAGTAAGTGAATTAGGAATTTGAATCTTT